>JBBPTI010000580.1:0-12557 GCA_038093995.1 Tylopilus aff. callainus
TTTGTAGCCAGGGGTATGTACTATTTATGTCTCCACCAGACCTAAGCGAAATTCCCACAGTGTTTGGCAGTGCGCTTCATGCACTGCTATTGGGGTTAGCATGGAAAGGGTTTTTGGAGTCACTGTACATGGGGGGTTTATATACTACTAGCTACCTAAGTTGGAACTCTGTCTAAATATTGTTAGGACCAGCCAGGTTACTAAGTATGGAAACACAAGACAAAAACTAGCCTGGCCCATGTGAGCAGGGCTATACTAAAGGGTATTGGCTATTGGCATGGAATAAGGTGATGAGCAATGGTGCAATAGCAGGAGTTCTGCAATTGGAGGAAAAAGGAAATAAGGGAATCATATGATATGCAGAAGTAATGCCATTGGTGTGGGATTGGAGTGTGCAGGTATGGCAAGTGATAGCACCATCCACAGTTGCTATGATATCAGCTGCTTAGGTAAAAGGGGCTTTGCACTACCTTGGTCAGGTGCCCTGATGCTGTAAGCATGTTGCTGAGGTGGCATGAGAGCAAGGGTGGATGTTACCGAGCTGTGACCTCTGTGGTGCAGGTACCTATGCCTAAAGAAGGGAGTGTAGGGATAAAGGAGTGAAAGTGTAGTGCTGTAGGCACGAAGTGTAACATCAAGTAACTCTATCAGATTGCCCGGAGTTGTGCAACTACTCCAGGGTGTCACAGGTGGTCTGCTGAGCTGAAGAACAGGAGATCTGGGTTGCTGAGGAGCAGCAGAATACTGGACAAAAGCAAGAAGGAAAAGCTCCTCGAGAGTTAGTACACCCAGTATACCACCACTACCTCAAGACCTTTGAGCAGAAGAAATCTGAGTGAATGCCGATCAGGAAGCCATGGGACCATGCTATTGAGCTGAAGGACTCCTTCACACCCCGGAAGGGCTGCAACATCCCTCTAAGCCCTCAGGAGCAAAAGGAAGTAGACAACTTCATTGATGAGCAGTTGGCCAAAGGCTATATTCAGCCCTCTAAGTCCAAACAGACCTTGCTGGTCTTCTTTGTGCCAAAGAAGGATGGGTGGAAGCACATGGTACAAGACTACAGGTACCTCAATGAGCATATTGTGTGCAACAACTACCCCCTTCCCCTTATTGCCCAGCTCATCGATTAACTCCAGAGTGCCCAGCTCTTCACAAAGATGGACCTTTGCTGGGGGTACAACAATGTCCAGATCAACGAAGGAGATGAATGGAAGGCCACTTTCACCTGCCATCATGGGGCCTTTGAATCCCTAGTCATGTTCTTCAGCCTCTGCAACTTCCTGGCCACATTCCAAACCATGATGAATGACATCTTTGCCGATATGTCTGAGAACGTCATGGTCTACATTGATGACCTTCTCATCTTCACCCCATCCAATGACCGAAAAGCCCATGAAGCAGTTGTCCTTGAGGTTCTCTGGCAACTAGAAGAAAATGACCTCTTCATCAAGCCTGAGAAGTGCATATTCAGAGTCCAGGAGTTAGAATTCCTCAGAATGATCATGGGAGTAAATGGAGTAAGCATGGATCCCAGCAAAGTCACTACCATAAAGGAATGGCCAGTGCCCAACAATGTCCACAGAGTATGGGCCTTTCTAGGCATGGCCAACTTCTATTGCCACTTCATACAGGATTTTGCCCACATTGCATGACCGCTCCATGATCTTACCAAGAAAGATGAACCCTTCTGCTGGACCAACAAGTGGCAGGAGGTCTTTGACTGTCTCAAGGAAGCCTTCACCACTACCCCAGTCCTGGCATACCCCAATTATGACTGCAAATACCAGCTTGAATGCAATGCATTCTCCTATGCAACCAGTAGAGTACTCCTGGTGGAAAAAGAAGAGAAATGGCACCCCATGGCATATGCATCACATGCAATGACTCCAGAAGAGCACAACTACCCCATAGCCAATAAGAAGATGCTGAGTGTCATAAAAGGATTGGAAGACTGGTGGCATTACTTGGAAGGGGCCACACAACAGTTCAAGGTATGGAATGACCACCAGAACCTCACTTGGTTCATGATGCACCAGAACCTAAACCAGAGGCAAGCCCACTGGGCCCAATACCTCTCCCATTTCAACTTCAAATGGTGTCACAAGCCCAGGTTGACAATGAGAAAAGCTGATGCTCTGTCTAGGAGGGAGGATCTAGCAGTTGGAGATGCGGAAGACAATCATGATGTAGTGGTGATTCCACCCGAGCAGATACAAGTCCAATGGACCAGGGGAAAGGCAAATGATGAAGAATGAACACTGAACATCAAGGAAGCCACAGTCTTGCACCACTCTGGAGATTGTCTCACTAACCAGATCTCCCATGAGACTATCAAGCTCCCTCACCAGGTGCAGAAGCAGTTGGAAGGACAAGGGTATCACATTGAGAATGGGTGCCAGATGAAAGAAGGGAAGGTATACATCCCTCCAGCCTGTTGCCTGGAGGTTCTCTGCCTACATCACGATGTCCCAGTCATGGGTCACCCAGGAGTAGCCTGGACCATTGAACTCCTCTGAAGGAACTACAATTGGGCCTCCCTGGCCGCTGATGCCACAGATTATGTGAAAAGATGTCCCAGGTGTGCCCAGACTAAACCTTCCAACAAACTGCCCACAGGCAGCTCTAGCCCTTGCCAGTACCATCTGGGCCCTGGCAAGATATCTCCATGGATTTCATTACCAATCTTCCCCTCTCTAACTCATACACCACTATCCTGACTGTTGTTGATTGCTTCTCCAAGGCCACAGAGCTCATGCCATGCGACTCCACTTGTATGTCTCTCAATCTCACCTCCATCTACCTGCATCACGTCTGGAAGCATCATGGGCTGCCCAAGTCCATCATTTCCAATCGAGGCCCTCAATTCACATCCCATCTCATGGCTGACATCTATCAGCAGCTCCAAATCTCTCAATGTCTCTCTACTGCCTACTATCTGCAGACCAATAGGCAGACTGAATGAATGAACCAGGAGGTCAGTCAGTATCTCCACACTTACTGTGCTGACCACCCTGATTCATGGAGTGACTGGCTCCCCCTTGCCTAATTTACCATTAACTCCTGTGTCTCTTCTGCCTCTGGTAAAACCCCCTTCCAGCTCACCTGCTCCTATGCTCCAGTTCTCAGGATTGAACCTACCATTATGCAGTCCCCCATGGCCAACAACCTTGCCAACCAGTATGCCAACCACTTGGCTAAGGCCTGGGAACAGCTCCATGCCTCACAAGATGCAATGAAGCGAGCAAATACCAGCAAGTGTTCTCTGACCCCCTCCTACTCAGTTGGGGATAAGGTTTGGCTCTTAACTGAGCATCTTTCTCTTTCTGGGTCCCCGAAATTCCTAGATCACTGGATCAGCCCATTCCCAGTCCTCAGACCTGTTGGGCCCAATGCCATCTGCCTTGATCTCCCCTCCTCATACTGCATCCACCCAGTCCTCAATGTCTCCCAGGTCAAGCCCTTCTTAACTCCACTCCCCGGTCAGCACCCTCCTCTCCCCAATCCCTCTTCTCTGGCTGCTGATCCCACTATACTGGAATATGAGGTTGAGTACATTGTTAACTCTTGGCTTTTGGGCTGGGGTCTTCAGTACCTTGTTCACTGGAAGGGTTATGATATCTCTGAGCATACATGGGAACCCTGCTCTAACCTTGCTAACTCCCCCGATGCCATTGCCGCCTTCCACCATGCCCACCCTTCCACCCCTTGTCCTATCTCTGGCTCTGCCATTTGCACCATTTTCTCCCTTGCCCATCTGGAATCTGGGCCTTGAGGAGGGGAACATGTTATGCTCATGGCTACACTACATTCCATTCTTTCCTACATTCCCTTCTTTAGGCACTCATACTCATGCCACTTGGCCATGACTCAGCTACACCCAGGACCCATTCGCATGCTGGCTATCAGGTATCCACAGCATTCCGGGCACTGGATCACAGTAGAGTAAAGACCCAATTACCTGGATACTCATGCCACTGCAGTGATTAGCCATCTGCAGCCAGGATGGCATCATCTCTCACCACCCACAGCATCTAGGCTGGGTAGCCAATAGCGCTAAGAGCACACATCATACAATTCCATCTTTTCTTTATTGAGCCAATGGCACAACGTGTGCTATCATGCCATTGCACACCACCCATTCTCACACCTATAGTGATATAGCTGCTATTGTGCCATCACTCACCATACACTTTCACTCCAGTAGTGTTTGTCCTACAATACTGCCTCCCTTGCATGGACCAGGCCAGTTTCCATCTCGCATTTCCATATTTAGTATCCTTGCCTGCCCTTACTTACTTAAGGCTCTGCTTGAATTCCTTCTGTAGTAGTATATAAGACCACCTGTATTATATCAGAGCCCCAATCAATTCTTCCCTTACAAGGCACCTGCTTTACTAGAAGATTGAGTCCTAGTTCCTTTTCACTTCACTTTGTTACTCTCATCTCTATACGCCTCCTAGTGCCTGGCACCCAAGGTTGTTTCATATGGCCCTTATCGATAGTGAAGCCAATTTGACACTAATAAATCAAGACTTTGTAACTAAGCATCACATTCCCACCTTAACTGCCTGTCGAACCATTATCATGCATAATGCAGACAGTTCCAAGAATACCAGAGGGCACATTATGGAAGAAGTCAAAGTCTATTGCAATATTAACAGGCACCAAGAACTACTCCATGCATATGTATCAAACATCAGGAGCAATGATGTTATTTTAGGATACCCCTGGCTCTGAGAGCACAACCCCCATATTAACTGGAAGAATGGGCAGGTATGATTCTCAGAGTGTCCTGAGACCTGCAACTATGAGCAAATGGGCTGAACAAACCACAGAAAAAAAGTGGCAGAGGTGGCCCATGTGGAAGAATGTAGCCAAGAAAAGGAAAGGCAGAGAGACTCCCAGGTGAAAGAAGCACTAAAGCTTATCCTGCAACAGTACCATCACTATGGCAAGGTATTCTCCCAAAAGGAATCAGAATGCATGCCACTTTGAAAACCCTGGGACCATGCCATTGAATTAAAAGAGATGTTCAAGCCAAAGAAAGGACACATTATCCCCTTAAGCCCAAAGAAACAGGAAAAAGTAGAAGCCTTCATCAAAGATCAGTTACGAAAGGATTATATCTGCCCATCCAAGTCAGAACAGATGTCTCTAGTGTTCTTCATCCCAAAGAAGGATGGTCAGAAAAGGATGGTGCAGGATTACCACTACCTTAATGAACACACAGTATGAAATAACTATCTGCTCCCCCTGATCTCCCAGCTTGTTGACAAGCTGAAGAACACCAAATTATTTACAAAGATGGATCTTCACTGGGGGTACAATAATGTACAAATAAAGGAAGGAGATGAATGGAAGGCTGCTTTTGTGTGTCATAAAGGGGCCTACGAACCCATAGTGATGTTCTTCAAACTATGCAACTCCCCAGCCACATTCCAAACCATGATGAATGACCTCTTCCACAACATGCCAAACATCATCATCTACATCAATGATCTCCTTATCTTCTCCCTGAATAATAATCCTTGTGGGCATGAGCAATTGGTTAGTCAGGTGTTGGATTGGCTAGAAAAGAATGACCTCTTTGTCAAGCCTGAAAAATGTGTCTTTTTGACCACAACAATAGAATTTCTTGGAATGGTAGTAAGCCCAAGTGGGATCGCCATGGATGCATCAAAGGTGAAGGCAGTAGTTGATTGGCCCACATCAACAACACTCCAACAAACCTGAGCCTTCTTAGGCCTGGCCAACTTCTATCAGCAATTCATACAAAATTACATGAAAATCGCACAACCACTCCATGATCTCACCAAGAAGGAGGTGGCCTTTGAGTGGACAGAAGAATGCAAGGAAGCATTTAAAACCCTAAAAGGAAAATTCACCACAGCCCTCATTCTCACATATCCAGATAATGACTGCAGGTATTGGGTAGAGAGTGATGCCAGCAATAATGCCATAGGGGCAGTACTATCAGTAGAAAAAAAAGGATGATGGCATTCAGTAGCATTCTCCTCACACTCCATGACCTCTGAACAACAAAACTACCCCATAGCCAATAAGGAGATGCTTAGCGACATCTCCACCCTGGAGGGCTGGAGGCACTACTTGGAAGGAACCCAACATGAGTTCGAAATCTGGAATGACCATTAGAACCTCACTTGGTTCATGACCTGGCAGTATTTAAATTGACAACAAGCCTGATGGGCACAATATCTCTCCAGATTTAACTTCAAATGGTGTCACAAGGCTGGATCACTGATGACCAAAGTGGATGCATTGTCCAGAAGGGAAGATCTGGCACACACAGGAGACGAGGATAATAAGGCAGTACTAGTAATACTCCCAGAGCAGATTTGGAAGATAAAGGAAGGACACGAGGTTCTGGTAACAACCCCTGGAGAGGAACTGACCAACAAGATCTCACATCAGACTATGTGACTCCCCAAAGCCACTCTCAAGAAGTTGATGGCACAAGGATATGAGATTGAGGCTCAAGTATTAAAGAGGAATGGACAGATCTTTGTTCCCCCAAATCTCTGCACCTGTCTAATCACCCTTCATCATGACCATGCTGTCAGCAGGCACCCTGGGGTTCTACAAACCCTTGAGCTTCTTGCTCGATTCTACAGCTAGCCAGCAATAAGAAAAGATGTAGAAAAGTATGTGGAAGGATGCACTCATTGTGCCTGGGCAAAATCAGGAAATCAACTGCCCAAAGAGAAGCTCCAACCACTTCCAATACTGGATAGACCCTGGCAGGATATCTCTGCAGATTTCATTACAGATCTACCCTCCTCTAATGGACATGATGCCATCCTTATGGTGGTCGACCACTTCTCTAAAGAGATGGAATTGATACCCTGTAGCAAAACCTGCTCTGCAGAAGGGCTCACTGACCTTTACCTCACCCATGTATGGAAGCATCACAGACTTCCCAACTCCATTGTGTCTAATTGGGGACCACAATTTGCCACAACACTTATAAAAATCCTCTGCACCCAACTTAGCATTATGGTGAAGTTATCTTCCACTCACCACCCCCAGTCCAATGGACAGACTGAACAAATGAATAGAGAAGTTTCCTCATATCTTCATCTGTACTATGCTGAAAGGCAGGATGACTGGGCACACTGGCTGCCACTGGCCCAATTCTCTATTAATGTAAAGCAGTCCACTGCTTCCAAATTCTCCCCCTTTCAGGTCACCTGCACTTACCAACCCCACATGGGGGTAGAACCTTGAGACTCCAGATCTTCTGCAGCCTCAGAGATTGTGTGTGGTTATCAGGAAGTTTTAAGAGCAGCAAAAGAGCATTTAACACACTTGCAGAAACACATGACTATCACCACTAATCAGCATCATACACCTGCTCCTGTTTACACTGTTGGAGATAAGGTCTGGTTGTCAACTGACAACCTTACATTACCACATCCCTGCCGAAAACTCACCAATTGATGGATTGGCCCCTTTCTCATTCTTTCCATGAAAGGTCCAAATGCAGTGAAACTCTGCCTTCCTCATTACATCCAAATCCATCTGGTAGTTAATATCTCTCAGACTAAATTGTATCACTCCCCCACTCCAGGGCAACCAGATGCTCTACCTGGCCCCTCTCTCATCATGGATAATCAGAATACTGAATATGAAGTGGAATTCATTATTGATTCTTGTCCCTGCAGTCAGGGCATCCAGTACCTGGTCCACTGGAAGGGTTACCCCAAATCTGATCACACTTGGGAACCCTCTTCCAATCTCACCCATTGCCCTAATGCCCTTCACGACTTCCACACCTCTCATTCATCTGCCCCACAGCCAATCTCACATTCTGCCTTTGCTGCTCTCTTTGCTCTTCCCCTTCCCTTTGCTCCCCTGGAGGTTGAACATTAGTTGGGGGGTAGTGTTATGATCTTGCTCACTCACTCTTTCCTTTCCTGTCTCTACCCCTGTCTCAGCACTGGTACCACACTAGACCTGTCTAACTAACAGCATTCACACACCACACAATGGCTGTGCCAAGCTGTGTTTACCTTAGTAAGCAGTCTAGTTCCCCTTATACAGCCCCATGACATCATCATTGCATCATATTGCACCACTATGGTGCAATCTCTCATCATTGGCATCCTGGCTGCATAAGGCAGTGCTATGACTCCTCATGACTTGTCCTTGGCCAATAGCATAACTCCCACACTCCCATGACTGCCCTAAAGTACCCATACCTAGTAATAGTGTACAAATACATACAAAGGCTTGTAACAGTATATAAGGCTGGCAATTCAGCCCCAAGATCCTCATTCAAGTTATCTTGGGTTTTCTCCTTAGTCCTCAGTCGATGCCTAGGCCCCCACTAGCTCTAGTTACTCTCATTCATGTTTGCCAGCCTCACTGCTCACTACCCTTGACTTAAGGGTCATTTCAATACCAGAATTGACCAGCAGGGGATGGTAAGGATGGGTATACTAGGATGGCATGAGGTGCTAAATTTGGTGGAGAGGATGAGGGAGTGACCTTCAATGTTGATGGTATTGACATCATATGGGATGGTTTTGGCAGTGTAGTCTGATTAGTTGATATTGCCAGTGTTATGATTGTTATGATCATGTCGTACTCGATGCTACACTCAGACCTCTGCTACATTTTTCCCTTCCTTTGGCCCTTGTGCTTGCCTGTTAGCACTCCCTTGCATCCTCTAGTAATCCCTATACAATGCCTCATTAGTGCTCCTCATCCCCTCATCGCCCTACAGCTCACCTTCATCCCTACTACAGTTTCCTGCATGTGACCTATAGTCCCACAGTCACATGATGACACAATCTATCAGCAATGCCTCATGGCACAGTCTCGCCCCTGGTCACATGACCCTGCACATGATGATCTAGACCCTTTGCATAGCCATCCAGCACAGTCCTCATGCCTTACAAACTAGGCCTGGCCCCTGACAATAGACACCAGCACTTGCAGCCACATAGCTGCCTGAGACATGGACCCCAGACCCCCTCACAGTCACTCCAGTATGATGCACACTTGTGCATACCACACCACAGCTCCAGCTCATAGCAATAGCTCTCACCCTTGGATACACCCATGGCATGCCACCAGTCACAACCCATAAAAGCCCTGACATCACCTTTGGCACTCCACACACCCTGGTCTCACCCTGTAGTCCCACATCATGCCATAGCATGCCACAGTCACACAATTGCTCACCATTGTACCACCCTCATCCCTTGGCCAATGGTGAAATAACTCGAGCCTGAGCTGTCAAGCCTAGGGCTAGTAGTGGTGAATGCCAATGGCGAAGGGGAGAGTTGCAATGTGTCTTCAAGGGAAGTCATGCTGTCATGGATCTTACTGATTGTACGATGTAGAGATCAGCCTGTCTCTGTAGGCGTAAGACCCCTCCTGTCGCAGTTATACTGCCCCCTACCATCTTACCATCTTCCCCACCATGTTCTCACTACTCCGTCCGTACTCACCACAGTCCACAGCACAGTCTGGGTCGACGAGGCCTCGGACTATATCGGACTACCACGGTCTCTTCTTCCACCCTCATATGTTTCCCTTTATCTTATCCATCGATCACTTTACCCCTTTATTCGCACCTGCCGTCCTTCCTTGCAATGTGCCATCTGCGGACAGCGGAGACTTTATTTTCCTTTCAAGCCTACTTAGACCAGGCCCAATCACATGTAATGGACTCAGTATAGATGTCACACTGTTTACAGGATGGTCCTCTTTTTTTTCTGATTTATCTTGACAGTTTGATATAGTGTTTCAATACCCGTATTTAGTCTCATGCCATCGGTTAGTGTTACCTAGACATCGCTAGAGTCCGAGCATACTCAGACTATAATGTACAGAATGGGAAGGACAGCTCCCTTTTGGCTCATGAATCACCATCACTGTCACCGACACCGTTTTCAACTTCTCTAAATGACCTCAGTGAACCGTCCACTGAGCTCGAACCATTTCCCCTGCAACCCAAAAGCTTCGAAATCTCTCAGACTCTCAGACTTGCGCATGATTTGCGACCGGACTTTCTCATACTGCTGAGTGCCATCGCTCGGACTTCTTCCAGAACCTTTCCCTTTCCTTAGAGTCTCTTTTGGGATGAACATACTGTTCCCACCACTAATTCTATGGTACTGAAGGCCTGGACTCTTAGGTGTCCCTACCTACATAGTCCTCACAGCCTTCCTACCATCTTATCAACGATATGAGCAGGGAAGGCAATAGGCATTTATACAGCAGCCAGTTGATAGCCTCTAAGACCCTAGTGGTGTAGCGGCATTGTGGATTAGGCTGTAAGTGCTAGTGGCCACTACCCATCTGTTACGCTCACGGCTACACTACGTTCCTTTCTTTTCTACATTCCCTTATTTAGCCACCTCCTTCCATGCCATAGTGCCACAACTCGGTATTGCCCGAGTCCCTTTTTCCACACCGGCCGGCACAGTATCCACAGCATTCCAGGCACTGGACCATGGTAGAGTAAAGACCCAATTACCTGGATACTAATACCGCCCGCAGCACTTAGGCAATCTGCAGTTGCAATGGCGCCATATGTCACCACCTGGTTGCATGCCAATAGCAATACCCATGCATTGCATGCCATAGTACGCCATCTGTTCTCACTCCAATGGCATTAACCTCACAATGGCGCCATTGCTCACCACCCTTTCCCACTCCAGTAGCATTTAGCCCGCAGCATCACCCCGCTCACACAGACCAGGCCAGTTTCTCCCTTGCACTTTCATATTTAGTATCTCGGCCTGCCCTTATTTACTTTGGGCTCCGCTTGAATCCCGATTGTAGTAGTATATAAGACTGCCTGTATTATATCAGAGCCCCAATCAATTCTCCTTGGGTTTCTTCCCTCCACAATAGGGCAGTGCCCAAGGGTTGGTTCACTTTCTTTACCCACTTAGCCCCCTTCAGCAAGGGTCTAGGTATAGGCATCCAGTAGAGACTAATCGCCTTCAGGAGCATAGGTAGCCTAAGTACTAGGCTCTAGGGATAGAGTCCATTGAGGGCTGCCTTGGGTACAGAACAGGCATCAGAGCTGGAGAAGGGCTTAGTCAGGATTCACAGGGGCATATGCAAGTATCATTCCCACAGTCAGCTGCTCTTCAGCACCCACATTCGCTTGTACCACATTCATTACACACCACAGTCATTTGTAGCTACACTCTTTTCTTGTACTACTAGTGTACAATAAACTTGGGTTTTCCCTCACAAGGCACCTGCAGTTGTCTTCGCTCTATGCCTCCCAGTGCCTTGCACCCGAGGTCATTTCACCATCAATGATAGACTGGGGTCTAGGAGGGTAGCAGCTGGGGTTTATATACTATTACAGGGTTTGTATGTATTTGTACACTATTACTACATATGGTCCATCAAGGGCTGGCTTAGTTACCATATATGATCTGCAGAGTTCATGGGTTTCTATGGATCAAAGGAAGGTCTTGGTCCATGTGAGCAGGGCTATGCTCAGGGCAGTGTGGGTCGATGCACAGCTATGTGGGGCTGTACAGCATAGGGCATAGGCTGTGGTGCAGGCGAATGGCTATTGGTCGTAAGTCTGTATGAGTCATGCCGGAGTCTATGTGCGGATATCACTATAGGCTGAGGTTTGAGGGTGATGCGATGGTGAGCAGTTGCATGACTGTGGCGCGATATGGTGTGATGCAGGACAGTGGAGTTCATCTGGGAGGTGCAGAGTGCCAGAGGCGGTGTCAGGGCTACAGAGCAGTGCGGTAACATCCTGGAGAGAAGTCTGAGAGGTGGAAGCCATTGCTAAGGGTCGTGCTGTGGGCTGTGGTGCATATGCAAGTACTGGGTGCCTGCAAGGGAGTCTGGGGTTTATGTCTCAAGGAGTGGCCTTTGTCTACAAGTGTTGTTGGTCTACCATTGGATGCCATGCTTATCCGTGGCATGGGGCTGTGCTAAGTGGCTTATGTGAAGGTCTAGATTGTATCACATGTGGGGTCATGTGACTGGTGCAAGACTGTGCTGCGAGGCATCACTGATAGATCAGGTGACTGTGGGAGTATGGGTTACATGCAGGGAGCCATAGTGGAAGCGAAGGTGAGTGGCAACTGTAAGGCGATGAGGGGATGAGGAGCACTTATTGTAGGGCATCATAGGGTGCTGGAATGGTAGCGAGGGAGTGTGAGTGACTGAGCTAAGGGGCCAAAGTGAAGGAAAAAGCATAGCGGGGCCCATGCATAGCATTGAGTACAGCATGATTGTAACAAATGACAATACTCATACATAGACTCCTGCATGACTCATACAGACTCATGACCAGTAGTCATTCACCTGCATGACCCTAGACCCTGGGTTATGACCACACTGCATAGCCATGCATAGCCACACATAGCCCTGCTTGCACAGACCATGACCTTTCTTTAACTCACAAAGACCCATAGACTTCACAGACCATACATGATAACTAAGCCAGCCCTCAATGGACCATATGTAGTAATAAGTGTACAAATACATACAAATACCTGTACAGTATATAGACCACTGCTGCTACCCTCCTAGACCCT
>JBBPTI010000581.1:0-12549 GCA_038093995.1 Tylopilus aff. callainus
CTGTGATGTTTCCACACGTGAGTCAAGTAGAGATTGGCGAGATCCACGGCGGAGCATGTCTTGGAACAGGGGATTAGTTCAACTTCTTTGGAGAACCAGTCTATGACAGTTAGGATTGCATCTTTTCCATTCGTCGTGGGGAGATTGGTGATGAAATCGGCAGAGATGTCCTCCCAGGAGGCTGTGGGTATCGGCAGGGGCTGGAGTTCCCCCTTCAGTGGTTGATTCCCCGACTTTGCCCGCGCACACCTGGTACATCCTTGTACATACTTTTCCACATCTTTTCTCATTTCTGGCCACCCATACCCTCGTGTGAGGAGTTTGACGGTCTGGAGTACTCCTGGATGCCCACTGACAACAGAGTCATGATGAAGGGTGATCATCTGAGTGTGTAGTGCAGGGGGTATGTAAATCTTCCCCATTCACTTTAGGAGTCGGTCCGTGATTTCGTAACCCTGAGCCATCAACTTCTTGAGGGTGGCTTCCGGAAGATGGACAGTCTGATGAGAGATCTTGTCCGTTAGCTCTTTCCTGGGCGTTATTATCTCCATTGTCCCCAATTCTTCTTTTACCTGTCGAATACTCTCGGGGGGAATCACCAACACTGCCTTATTGTCCTCATTCCCCCTGATGATCAGATTGGATCGTCGTGATAATGTGTCTGCCTTCGTTATTTGTGTCCCACTCTTATGGCACCACTTGAAGCAGAACCTGGTTAAATACTGAGCCCATTGGGCCTGTCGTCGATTTAGATCCTGTTGTGTCATAAACCAAGTAAGATTTTGATGGTCATTCCAGATTTCAAACTCATATTGAGTCCCTTCGAGGTAATGCCTCCACTGTTCTAGCGCGGAAACGACGCTGAGCATCTCTTTGTCAGCAATGGGGTAATTCCGTTGCTCGGGCATCATTGAGTGAGAGAAGAATGCTACGGGATGCCATCTATCTTCTTTCAGCACTGACAGAACCACCCCAACAGCAGTGTTACTAGCGTCACTTTCGAGCCAATAAAGGCAGTCATTGTTGGGGTACGTGAGGATAGGTGCTGTGGTGAAGCGCTTTTTTAGTTCCTGAAATGCCCTCTCACACTCCAGGGTCCATTCGAAGGAAACGTCCTTCTTCGTCAGATCATGTAATGGCCATGCTACCTGGGAGTAGTCTTTAATGAAACGCTGGTAGAAGTTCGCAAGACCGAGGAAGCCCCTTGTCTGTCGTAGGGTGGTTGGGGTTGGCCACTCGGTGACCGCTTTTACTTTCCCAGGGTCCATCCGTATTCCTGTGGGGGTTACGATCATCCTGAGGAATTCTACACTGGTCATGGAGAAGGAGCATTTCTCCGGTTTGATGAACAGATCATTCTTCTCCAATCTTTCTAGCACCTCTAGTACCTTTGCTTCATGTGCCCATTCATCATCATCTTGAGAGTAGATCAGTAGATCGTCGATGTAAACGATTACCTCAGGCATATCCGCAAAGAGCTCGTTCATCATGGTCTGGAACATGGCCGGGGAATTACATAGTCCGAAGAACATGACTGTGGGTTCGTAGGCCCCCTGGTGGCATACGAAGGCGGCCTTCCATTCATCTCCCTCTTTTATCTGAACATTGTTGTACCCCCATCGGAGATCCATCTTTGTGAAGAGTTTGGCATCCTTCAACTGGTCTACCAACTGGGAGATGAGTGGAAGGGGGTAGTTATTCCAGACGGTGTGCTCGTTTAGATACCAATAGTCCTGCACCATCCGTTTTCGCCCATCCTTCTTGGGTACAAAGAAGACCGGTGATGTTTGTTCTGACTTTGAGGGGCGGATGTACCCCTTTCTCAGCTGGTCCTCGATGAAATCATCTACCTCCTTTTGCTCCTTTGGACTTAAGGGAATAATCCACCCCTTTTTGGGTTTGAAGGTCTCTTTCAACTCTATTGCATGGTCCCAGGGTTTTCTTAACAGCATCCGCTCCGACTCTTTCTGCGAGAATACATGCTTATATCAATGGTAGACCTTGGGTATGAGTTCGAGGGATTCATCCATGATTGGGGAGCCCTGGGCTTCATTGTGGCTCCTTTCTTCTGTGTGATGGACCTTGAGGATTTCTTGCGCATGCCCCACCCGACTGGTTTGTTCATAGTTGCAGGTCTCCAGGCAGTCCATGAACTAGATGGCCCCAGTCTTCCAGTCAATTCGGGGGTTGTGGGTTCGAAGCCACGGATATCCTAAAATGATGTCATTCTTTCCGATATTGGATACATACACGTGGAGTTGTTCTCGGTGTCCTTTTATGTCACAGAAGACTTCTACTTCCTTGGTAATATTCCCTCCGGCATTCTTGGTCCTGTTGGCATTGTATACGGAAATTACTCGGGGTGCCATTAGGGTTGGGATGAGATTTCTTCGCACAAAGTCTTGGCTAATGAGCATTAGGTTGGCCCTGCTGTCAATCAGGGCTTCTGCATCGGTGTATTGTTGTTCTCTGGAGGGTTTTATCTGCACCATTAGTTTTATCTCCTTTCCTTTGTAAATCACCCTTGTGTACATTTTGGAGGTTTCTGGGGTTTTGACGGATTTAGGGAAATCAAGCACAGGTTTAGTATCTCGGTCCCTGCTGGGCTTGCTAGGAGGCCCCCCTAGACCGGCTACATTAGATACTACAGATGTTAGTGCAGTTGCCAATCGAGTTAATTCTGTCAAGAGATGATTATTAGCCTGTGAGACACCCAGATCGTCTCCTAGGCTCAGCCTTTTCCCTCCTGCTCTTTTTTGGCAGTTAGAAAATCCTGTTCCTCGGCCCTGGCGATCCATTCTTCATCTGGAGCGAGGGCAATCCTCTGTGCTTGTCTCCTCTTGCATTCAAACCGATGCCTGCCTCCGTGGAAATGGCACTCTGGGTATTGGTTCTTCAGCTTCTTGCAGTTGCAGGCCAGGTGCCCGGATCCTTTACAGTTGAAACACTTGCTGGTGCTTCCTTTGATGGCAAAGACCTCTGTCTCATCTTTTTCTTCAAAGCGGTCTACCTCCATTCGGTCCCCATGGAATTGATACTGCTGTGGTTGCCCCCTGATGAATGTTAGGGCTTCCATTGCGCATCCCATGTCATGGATATTCTGTAAGTAGGCTGCGGGGGTGGACTTCCTCACACCTTCCTTGAATATCTGGAGGATAATATGTTGGGTGGTGTTTCATTCTAAGAGGCGAATAGCATGGCTATTGTCTATTTCGGCCATCTGGTACAGGGCTTCCCATTGGACTAGGAAATTGTCAGTCTGTAGGGTGCCTTGGCAGAGCTGTTCTAACTGGGTGACAGCCCAGTCCTTCTGATTTATGGAATGGAAGAGGCTTTCCATTTCTTGGACAAGCTCATCCCACGTATAATTCTGCCCACAGCAAAGATGGGTTTGGGCGAAGGGCCCGGCCTTCGATCCTTTGAGCCGGGATAAGACCATGGTGACTGCCTCATAGCTCTTCAGGAATATCGTGGACCAGTTGGTGTGGAGCCATGCCTTAATCTTGGCCCACCATTCTTCGAACTTTGCAACAGATCCCTTGTAATCTCCGGGATCAGCAAAAACTTCTACCTTTCTGGCCACTTTCCCTCTGGTGGTGGCGGCACTGTTGAGGTTACTTACCGTCTGCTCTAGGGCGGCTACATCTTTTAGCAAGGCGGCAGTCTTCTTCTGTTCTTCAATGCATCCGTTGTAGAGTTGTTGATTCTGTTTCATAAGGGTAGTGAACTCTAATGCAACGGCTGCAATCTTGTCCTCCAGCATGAGGTTCGGGTTGGCGAGGATTTGGAGAGTGGGTGCCAATATAATGGCACGCTACATGTGTCTTAGGTATTTGAACTCTTTTTCCGTCTCGGATTACCCAGGTTCTCCTTTGGTACTCTTCAATTACGGCAGGGTGTCAGGTTGCCTTATACGGTGTTGATCTCACTGGG
This sequence comes from Tylopilus aff. callainus, assembly GCA_038093995.1. NCBI lineage: Eukaryota > Fungi > Basidiomycota > Agaricomycetes > Boletales > Boletaceae > Tylopilus > Tylopilus aff. callainus. The sequence continues at coordinate 3,934 of JBBPTI010000581.1, forward strand.
GTTATCTGTGGTTGGCTGATTGGTCTCAGTCGTTTCTGTTTGTCCTCCTTCTGTTGAAGTTGCATAAACAGTTGTCCTATGATGTCACTTGGGTTTGGAAAAAGAAGAGAGTTTTTATTTAATAACTACCAGCCGTAATTCTGCTGTGGCTGCTCTTCTTTGGCGTGAATGGCTTGTCTTTCAAAGCCGAGGGTGATGGAATAGGCTCCTTCCCTGATGGCAAGCTGTGCCTGGAGTGGGGTAAGCTGTAAAGCAAGAAGAGAGAAGAGGCAGCAAAGGCAAAAAGCGAGAAGGCAAGAAAAGAAAACAATGAGGAAAGTGGTTATAATCAGCAGGAGCTGAACTATCATAAGGGGGGGTAGTATTGGAGAAGAATGCCTAACAACAAGTGTAGGTAGGCTTGAACAAGAAGCTCTATGATAGTAGTAGCAGGGGCTACTAAAAGTGAGCTAAAAATGACAAGGGCAGCGCAGAGATGCCCAAGGGTGGAGACGTCCCTGACCGTTGTCAGGATGGATGAGGGTGGCAGCGGCGTTTCGGCGGGCAGCGTGTGCTGCGGCAATTCTCTCGCAGTGGGCGAGGCAGGCTTCTTCAACTAAGAACCGGGCACAGTTCTCTTGCCAATGACGGTACTCTTCATCGAGGCATTGGCGGGTGAGGTCAGGTCTCGGTATGGACCCTCGAGGTTGTTTGGGTCGATGGACTCAGGTGGGGTCGACTCATGCTTTACTGAAGGGGCAGGGGACGGTGGTAACACTAGCTTCTCCTCCTCTTCTTTCTTTACTTCTCTGTATTCCCCTACTAACCTCCTTTCTCTCTGGGCGGCGGCAGAGGCAGGGTCGAAGACTTGTGTGAATAAACAGGGGTGCTCTTTAACAAAGAGCTGGGCACTGGCGGTGAGGGCAGTGATGTTGAGCGCGTACTCAGGATGCAGGATGGAGATCTGACTGGGGTTCACTGGGGCAAGGGGCTGTCAGTAACAACAGCCAAGGCTCTTGCCAAGCTCACTGATGATGGGCTTCGGGGTGGCAATGGTGACAGCAAAGCGAAAGCGATTCGAGTTATAATGAAACAACCCTTAGGTGGGGCTGCTAGTGAGCTGCTGATAGACAGCAAGTAGAGTAGTGACAAGAGCTATTGGGAACCCGAGTGTTGACTGAGGACTAAGGGGAAAGCCCAGAATAACTCGAATAAGGATTCTGGGGGTGAATTGCAGTCCTTATATACGGTTACAGGCTGTTTGTACATGTAGTGGCCTTGTGACTATATATGGATACTTCAGGGTAGACGTGAGAGTGCGGGTCTTATGCTACTGGCCGAAAACAAGTCATGGGGAGTCACTGCACTGCCTTGCGCAGCCCGGGGGCCAATGGCGTGATATGGCATGAGGATGGCGCAATATGGTGTGATGGATGATGTCATGGGGCTGTGCAAGGGTCTAGGCATGCTTACTAAGGTAGTCACAGCTTGGCACAGCCATCGTGTGGCATGTGAATGCTGTTAGTAGGTGGGCTGAGAGTGTTACCAGTACTGAAATAGGGGAGAGCTTCAAAAAAGGAAGGAAAAGGTGGGTGCCACACGTGAGGTCGTAACATCACCCACACCTACCACCCCCACATGAGTAGCAATCCCTGGCCAATGAAGTCCGAGGCCGCAACCACTTACGCAACAGACTTTGCCGACAAACTGGCAATGGCCTGTGAGCACCTCCATAAGGCACAGGATCGAATGAAGGTGAACGAACGCCACCACCATTCTCCTTAGCCCTCCTACCAGAAAGGGGATAGGGTCTGGCTCTCAACTGAGCACCTCACCATTGACACCACAGCCCCCAAACTCATAGACCGATGGATTGGCCCCTACACAGTTAAAGCAGCCCACGGTCCTAATGCTGTCCGCTTGGCCCTTCCACCCTCATTCCGCATCCATCCTGTACTAAATGTATCCCGCGTAAAGCCTTACCTTGCCCCGCTCCCAGACCAACCGGTCTATCGCCCTTCTCCGGTTGCCATGACAGATAACTCCGCCCCTGAGTACAAGGTAGAGTACATTGTTGACTCTCACTCCTGCAGCCGCAAACTCCAGTACCTCATCCACTGGTGCGGCTATGATGAGTCTGAATGCACATGGGAACCCTGGACTAACCTCACCAACTGTGCCAACGCCATCACCACCTTCCACCGATCCCATGCATCTGCTCCCCACACTGTCTCCTCCCTTGTCTTCTCCCAGCTTTTCCCTTCTGCCAGTCCAGAGTCCAGGCCTTAAAAAGGGGGTAGTGTTATGCACACAAATGAACACAGGTACACTTTTTCTCAATCATGTTGCTACACTCCTGCTTTAGGACACACACTCCCGCGCCACCTTGCCGCATCTTGGCTACTTCCTCTCCCGTTGCTGGTACCCCCCTGGGAAAGCTTACAGCATCCAGGCACCTTACAAAGGTAGAGTAAAGCCCCGCTTACCTAAGCTAACCTGGTCAGGCCCGATCAGCCTCTATGCAATCACACACCACTAGTATTTGAAGGTCTGGTCATGTGACTGCAAAAAGACTGTGACCTAACCGGACTGTGACCAAGTGTAACTGAATGATCAGTCATGGTTACCATTGGTCAGGTTATGGTTACGGTTATGGTCACAGCTCTCATCAGATGACTGAAAAACCAACACAAGACTGGTTCAAACTGGTTTTTGACATTAACTGACTATTCAAAATTGAAACCAATTATGCTGACACAATCTCCACTCCTTGCTTGTCCCATCCCTCAAGCTCTACAAACTCTTGCTCCACCTGATGAAAGTCCTTGAATTCCTCAAGACAAACTTTGTTTGAGTTGAGCACTGCGTGATCAATGATGGTGTTATGCCAGACATGTTTCATGATTTGTAATTTCTTGAACCGTTCTGACCCAAGCCTTGAGTGCTGGTCTGTAGCAACCTCTGCACCAGCAGAAAAAAGTTGCTCACATGGCACAGAAGAGGCTGGAATGGCACATATATCTCGTGTGATAAGGGACAGTGTTGGATAGATAGCAGAATGAGTCTGACAATAATGAGTAAAGAGATTAAGTATAACAAAATACTTACTGCCCACCACACAAGAATGTTCATGTCCTTGGTAACATTCTCTTCAATGATGGTCAGGTAAAGGCGAAGTTCTTCGTGCCATCCAAGCATGCCACTATTCTGCTTGACAGCATTCTCCATGAGGGCATGATGATGCTGTTCGTATTCATCAGCCAACATTGTGTTGCCAGCCTGAACACTGTCCAACTGAACACCAGACTTCTGCATCATGTCGTGGTGGTTTTTGTTCCAGTAATGCAACATGGCATCCTTGACAACTTTCATCGCCTCGTTGTACCAGTTTTTGGCCTGTTGGTTGCCTGCAGCCCGCTCTTTTTCCTGTTCCTCAGTACCTCCCCACACCATCTTAATATAATCCATCTTGAAATAGGGATGCAGAACTAGCAAACATTAGTATGATTGAATAGTATGATGAGTTCAACATACCGAGTGAGAGAATATAGACAGGTTTGTGGTCGAACTTGTTGTAATATTTGCTAATCTTGTCGAGACCACACTGTATTGCCACATGGTACCAGTTGTTTTGCACAGCTTCCTTTTTTGTCTCCCATGCAGTCTGGAGTTCTTCGAAAGCTGGTATACTTCACCATAGTGTAGAATTTTGGTTGCCTGAAAAGTATTCTTGAATATTATTCACATCCTAACATGATTAATTAGTCAAATGTGATGTAGATAGTATGTGGTTGTGACTTACCGCAATGATGTTGCGTATACTGTTCACACACTCCCAATCCACCTGCTTGAACGTAAAGGTGGTCCAGGGTATGCGTTTCATTTGACCATTGCAGCGGATTGATGTGATGGAACCAAAGAGCTCGTCTGTGGAGTTAATGAAGAGGTTGATGGCCTGATTAGACAATGAGCATACAGACAGTGAGTGCTGAATGATCAAAGAACATACTTGACAAAGGTGATATGCATGGCCAAGCATGCTGTCTGCAGTACCCCAATGGACATTACTGTGTAACGGGATGGACAATGGGGGGTTGATACCACAGTTGCCTTGCAGAGTTTTGAAGTATTCGATACATTGACCACTACATTGTATCTAGACAAGTCTGGTTGTTAGTGGGGTGATGATATCCAATGGCCATTAGACAAACCTTGATAGCAAGTGTACGAATAGCAGCAACAACATCCAGTGAGTTTTCCAGAATGCAGTTGTTAGGGAGTGACGGATTGAACTCCCATATTGCTGTCGTCATCTCAACAGCTGAAATATTTGTAAGTGCAGACATCACAGCTGTGATGGCAAGATTCAAGATGTGGCCAAGACATGGAAGTCAGTGTTGGTTTGGATTGAATGAATACACATTGCGCTTGTGGAGTAAGTCTTCGACTTTATCGCACATCCAGTCATTGTTGCTGGCATTGTCTGTGGTGATACAAAGAAGCTTGGATGACTGCTCGAAAACAAATGAATAAGAGCAAATGTATACAGATAAAAGAGAAACTGACCTGGGAGTATGACTTTGGAATGATTCTGGCATGCTTGCAGAGGGCAACAAAGTAATAAGCAAGGTTCTTGCTGGTGTGCTGACCAGAGACTGCATGAAAACCAACCACCTTTGAACATAGATCCCATGTGGTAGTCTTTGTGTCAGAATGAATCCAATGGGCAGTTAAGCCCATGAAGCTTGCCTTTGTTTGCTCAACAGACCACATGTCTACTGTGATTGACACGCGGCCGACATTTGAGGACTGGGTGAAATTAGTGATGGCTTGTATTGATTTTAAAGTTGTACCCACCTGGAGCTCATCCTTGAGGTTGTTCAGGAACGCTGAGAAAGTGTTGTGAATGTAGGTTGTGACATTGTGCATAGAGGGTAGGATCACCTTGGTAGCATTTGGGTGCATTGCTACCAGACAGTTGCAAAATGCCACTTTGTCAGCCACACAGAGACTCTGATTGATTATTCTCAGTACACTACCAATCAACCTATTCATTTGCCCACCTGATTGTCGCAGACAATGAATTCAGCAACAGATTTCAAGATTTCCTTTCTTGAAAACACGAGAGGTCCCTTGGTTTTTGAAAGAGACCCATCCAACTTCATTTGTTGCAATCCCTATGCCATCTTTTGCTTTTCTTGATCTCAATCTTTTAGGACCTGCGGTGGAATAGCTCGGTAATTCTCATTGATACTTTGTGTGGTGCATTGTTCCTGGTACACAGCATAGTGACCCTGAATGTGGTGGCGGCATGATGAGTTGCTGCCTATATGGAATGCTCGTTGCTTGCTGTTCTTCTTCACAAATTTTGCATCATCTCTGTGTATTGGTAAGTCATTTGTTGCCCTGAATTCACTGTTGTTTTGATATGTACCTACAAATCATGCACCATCTTTCTTTTAACAGCTCAGAACCTCCATCCGATTGGTTGAACTGGACAGTAACCTGTTCAGAAAATATGGTCAGTAAGTCATCCGTATTTCCCTTCTTCATTCAACAGAGCTCAGGATCAGTGATGTCTAGCTCCTCTGGGTCCGTTTGTATCTGTCTCAAGGTTAGTATATTTGCACTACTATATCAATTGGTCACTTACACCATTCTCTGGTGCCTCTGATTGTTCGTCATCTCCAAAGCCTTTGACATCACTGCTCTTGTGTGTGGTGACCTCCTCAATTGCCAACTCAACCTCATCATCTGAGATCTCTTCAACTGCTGGTACTGGCTTGACCTTTTTTGCCCTCTTCCATGATCTTTTTGAGGTGTGGCCACATTTGGAGTTGCTATCATCTGACTGACTATGTTTGCTTACACTTGTAGATAGTGCCCTATACCTTTTCACCTTGGCCGATGCTTGGGGCATGTCTTTGGGACAGTGGGGGTGAGGGATTACTCTTCATCCTTTCATATGCGAGCCATGAGCCTTCTCTGTCGGGACTTTCTGCCTGGTCGATTTTTGGACATCTGACATTGACAATGTAGCAGACAAAGTAGACATGTGGTTCCAGTAAAAAATACAAGTCTTTTATAGTACTGAACATGTGTTCCCACTTGTCTCATTGCCCATGTGATGCTTGATGGCCAATCCATGACCGGTTTTTACAAAACCGACTATGACCAACTATGTAACCATAGTGTAACCAACTGTAACCGGTTACGAGCAGTTCGGTCTGGTCATATGCTTGTCCACCAGTCCCTGTAACTGGTCACGGTCACAGTCATGCTGAAAAAGACAACATGACCGGACTGAACCAGACCTTGAAACACTATGCACATGCAGAAACTACATCCCCTTTTGCAAAGGAGATAAGGTTTGGCTTGAAGCACAAAACCTGAGGTGTACCCACACCTCCCCTAAACTCCTCAGCAAGTGCGAAGGCCCATTCATTATCACTGAAGTCCTCTCCCCTATCACCTTCAAACTCCAATTGCCTCACACCTGAAAGATCCACCTGGTCTTCCATGCTTCCCTCCTATCCCCCTGCCATGAAAATGATGTACACGGCCCAAACTTCCCCCAACCACCTGCTGACCTTGTGGGTGGAGAAGAAGAGTATGAAGTGGAGCAGATATTAAAACATCGAGGCCCCCTCTGGAACCACAAGTTCCTGATCCGATGGAAGGGATACCCGCTGGAAGATGACTCATGGGAATCTGAGTCGAACTTAAAAGGGACCCAAACCCTCCTTGCCAAGTATCTCTCCACCCATCGTCTTCCCCCTCTGCAATGAACTCCTCCGAAACCCTCTCCTACTCCCTTGTCCTCAATTCTATCATGCAGACTGAAGTTCCTGAGATGGCCAAGCTCGTCTTCTCCCCTACCACTGATGATGAAATCCTTATGGATCTCTTCCTACGAGACCCCCACTATGCTGTCATCCTTGAACACCTCATCCACCCAGACTCGCCCATAGGACAACTATGCACCTCTTTCCTTCAGATTGAGGGGTTTTATAACTTCTCTGAACACGTCGAACTACTTGACCCTATCCCCACCAGAGCTCACTCCGTAGTGAACTCCCTTGCTATCCACAGAGAATGCGTCTCTCATAGCATTTTAGCTGCTTTAGTACAACTGGGAGCACTGGACCTGTGCATTGACCTGGATCGTAACCTAGAACACCTCTCCCAAGCCTGCCCTCCTTCCCTGAGCCCAAATCATCCTATCCCCACCCCCCCTTGTTCTCCCTCCCCCAGTGCCTCCACCTTGATAGAGGTGGACGATACCTTGATCATCGAAGAAGACCTGGTCACCCCAGAAGAATTATGAAGACAAGCCTGGACTATCCTAGCCAAAGCCTTGCAAAGACAGGCAGAAGTTCCCCTTACCCCAAACCACCCCATGTACTGAAACTCTTGTTTCTACTGCCATCGCATTGGACATATCAAAGCCCGGTGTTTCTGTTATCGGTGCCCCACCTGTCACCTTTGGGCCCCTGATCATCTGATCACTGATTGCCCCGCCCACACCCTGATCACTGCTTCTCACACCATGTGTACTCACTGCCACTTCAGGGGCCACCTTCAGACCCACTGTCCCCTCTTCCGCCCTCCCCTACCATTGTCCTCTAGCTCGTCTTCTTCCTCCTCGCACCCCTCCTCTTCTTCATCAGAGTCCTCATACTTTGAGGCCCCCACTCGCATGCAGTGCACCCCTTCCCCTGATGTCATCTAACCGGTTAGACTCTTTAACCCCCTAGGGAGACCTCATGGACGAATTTAGTGAGCTCAGGGATCTCACAGGCTAAACGGGAGGTAATGTTATGATCTACCTACCAGGTCTAGTGTACTACCCCTGTTTTCTTTTCTCTTTTCTTTTCGCATTCCATTTCTGACATTCCCCTATGCTTACTACTTAGTATTGACTCAGGATACACTCTGATCATATCTGATCGATATCTCCTTCTTCCTTCTTGTTCTTTCACATTCTATTGATTACCTAACCCTGATGGACTAGCCAGTATATAGGTCTACCAGGCGCAACCCTGTAGCTCTAAGCTAGTCTTCCTTGATATCTATCTCCTTCGCCCCAGACCTCAGAGCTTGCTAGAGTTTGTCTCTTCAGCTCGCTAGCTTCACCATCAATCAAAGTCCTCAACAGACCGAGGCTGGATAAAGTCCCTTCGTTAGTAAGGGCATAAGATACATCATCACCCCGAACTATTCAAGGCTAAGGTCAACGTCCTACCCGGACTTGATCTTAACACAATGTAGGCAGGACACATCAGGTTTGCATCCATGCTGTTTTTCATATGGGGTGGTGTCCTTGAGAGCATGGGTGGAGTGGTGGTTCTTTGTATAGACAACATAGTTGGCAGCCTCAGCCCATAGGTAGAGGGGTAGGCCAGTGTTGATTAGGATGGTTCAGATGCAGTCAATGACAGATCAGTTGAGGCATTTGGAAACACCATTTTGCTTGGGAGTTTGAGGGGTTGTCAACTCCCAGTGTATTTTGCACTGCTTCATGTATTCAATCCACAGTGAGTTGAAGTATTCACTGCCATTGTCTATTTGGAACTGTTGAATGGTCTTGCCACTTGTGTTTTCAACTTCTGTCTTCCACTCCTTGAATGCAGTGAA
>JBBPTI010000582.1:0-12531 GCA_038093995.1 Tylopilus aff. callainus
TGGCGTGTGAATGCTGTTAGTCAGCAGGGTCCCATGGTGTATCGCTATCCCAGGACGGTGTGGAAAGGGGAAAAAGATAGGGGTAAAGACAGGGGCGAAAGACAGGGGCGCGAGCGAGGTCGTAACAGCTGTCCCTCAATAGCCTTCATGCGCATATACCTCATTCTATAGGTTATTGAGCCCTGTGCTTATCCTCTGATACTGGTCCTGGTCACGATGTCCACCATCCCTATTACCACAGACACTCTCCCCACCAATGTACCCAAGCTTGATGTCAAGGGTACGAACTGGGCTATCTTTGCCTTTCATTTCCAGGTAGCCGTCGAAGCCAAAGACCTTTGGGGTCATTTTGATGCATCATCTCCTCGACCCACTCTCTCCCCAACCCCTACTCCCAAGGAAACTGCTGCTGTCAATAAATGGATTAAGGATGAAAGCCTCGCCAAGTATCTTCTTACCCAACATATCCCTGACTCCACTGCTTTACATGTCAAAGCTTTCGCAACTGTGGCCGAGATGTGGCAAGCCATTGTTACTGAGTATACAGAGAAGGGTGTGTATGCGCAAACGGACCTACACACCCAATTCTTGGAGTCCTGTCTCCCCAAGGGACAGGAAGTCTGCCACTTCCTTGATGGTTTGCATACCAAGCGAGAGGAGTTGGCCTCTGTTGGTGTCACTATTGATGTGAAGGACTACCGCTCGACCATCATTCGGTCTCTTCCCAACTCCCTTGCAAACTTTGCTTCCAGTCAGCTTGCTGCTGCTCGCCTTTACAGTTCTACCAAGACGATCGCACCTGATACTCTTATCTCCATTGTCATTGAAGAAGCTGAGCATCAAAAGGCCCGGGGATCCCCTCGTCATGATAGCAAAGAACACCATCATGACCGAGATGAAGCTATGGCCACTATACCTGCTACTCATGGCCGAGGTCATGGCTGAGGTCTGCACGGTATCACCTGTCCTGCTAATGGTGGAAGGGGAAACTCTGGCAACTCCAGATCATGCTGGATCTGTGGATCGGACCAGCACAAATCACCTCACCACTACCTGCGTAACCAGAAAAAGAACTTGGAGACTGAACAAAGGAAACCCACACCCACCCCTGTTGGAAGCAGTGTGCATGTTAATGCCATCGACTCGAACGATGAAGACGGTGCATTTGGTGTCTCCGACCTATTCAGTGATGACGATTCGATCCCTGGATTACTTCCAACTGCCATTAAAGATGAGGATAGTGGCGAAGAAACTGACTCAGATGATTGGTTCTCACTCACCGCTGATGATGATCTGTCCAATGATGAGATCCTTGGAGCAGACACCGATGATGAGAAATTTTTGGCTGGTCTGGTTCACCATGCCGATAACGGTGACTTAGCCTTGAAAGTCACTAGTGAGTCAAGTGCCGACTCGTGCCATGTCGAGTTATATGACTCTGGCACTACTCACCACATCTCCCCATACTATGAATGTTTCGAGGGACTCATGGATATCCCCTCAAAACCCTTTACAGCTGCCAACTGCCAAATCTTCAGTGCAACCGGGGTTGGCGACATGGTCATTGAAGTGCCAAATGGACAAGATGTGTCCCGTCTTCGGCTCACTGAAGTCCTCTTCTCCCCAGAAGTCGGCTACACACTAGTCTCTATCGGTCGTCTTGACGAGCTTGGCTTCTCAACGACATTTGCTAATGGTCATTGCACCATTCAGGGATCTGACGGCGAAACCATTGGACATATTCCACGTACCTCAAAGGGCCTGTATCGTGTTGTCCATGAGTATGACACTGCATCTGCCGCCACTGATAAGCTCACTGTAATGGAGCTTCATCACCTCTTCAGGCATATCACACCATCCACCACCCGTCGCCTTGCTGAACGTGGCCTTGTTAGTGGTTTGTGATTCGACGATTCTCAAAATACCTTTTGCGAATCCTGCATCTATGCCAAGGCCACTCATAAGCCCATCGCAAAAGAGCGCCAAGGGGAATGCACACTGGCAATTGGTAATATCATCTGGTCTGATGTCTGGGGACCAGCCCCCATTGCAACCCTTGGTGGCAAGCACTACTATGTCATGTTCACGGATGATTATTTGTGACTCACCTACATGTACACTCTTTGTCAGAAGAGCGAAACCTTCCAGGCATACCAAACCTTTGAACGATGGCTCGACTGCCAGCTAGCATCTAAAGTCAAACTCCTCCACTCGGACCGTGGAGGAGAGTACCAAGGGAAGGAATTCGTTTTGTACTTACAGTGCCAAGGTACCATGCAACATTTCACTGCACACAACACTCCTCAACACAACGGTGTGGCTGAATGTCTTAACCGCACGATTCTTGAGTGAATTCGTGCGATGCTTCATTCCAGCAGTTTACTGAAGTACCTATGGGGCGAAGCAGCACACCATGCTGTCTGGTTGAAGAACTGAACACCCACCAGGTCTCTTGATGGCCTTACTCTCTACGAAGTCGCTTTTGCAAGAACTCCTGACTTGAGCCGTTTGCATGAATGGGGTTCTGAGATCTTCGTGTGGACAGAGCATGGTGACAAGTTGAGTAGTCGCACAGAGAAAGGGCGCTGGGTGGGAATTGATGACCAAACGGAGTATGCCGTGTGTATCTATTGGCCTACCCAACAAATGGTCACTGTTGAACGCAATATCTATTGGGACCCTTCCCCACACAACATTGAGGGGGAGGAAGAGGACGGATTGTTGGGCAACGTCATGCTGGCATATGTCCCAAATCCCTCTCAATCTAATACTAACACCGTCTCCTCGAAGCCCAAATCGCCCAACATACCTCCACCTGCACTGCCCATCCATGTCCTAGCATCATCACCCGATCCCGCTGATGCCCCATGTTCCAGACGTACCTGCTGACCCTCGCAGCGCGTACTTGACATCATCGATGGCAAGGCCGCCTCAACCATTATTCCACGCAGTGTCCAGCTCCTGGACATGATCCCTGAAGCTTCTAAGCATGATGCCAGCCCAGCCACTACTAACGAAAAGGGTGTAGCCAAACAAATATCAGCTGCTGCTGATTTCGATAATGATGTAGAGCTCGCCCTCACCCTTAATGACTCCATAGCCAAGGCCGAAGCCCTTGAACCGGCTTCACTCACTGAGGCCAAACGCCATCCCGAATGGCTGCAATGGGAACATGGCATCCGTGAAGAGCTTGACACATTATGCAACGCCAGAACCTGGAAACTCATAGACCTCCCATCCGGAGCCAACCTCATTGGGTCCAAATGGGTCTTCCATGCAAAGAAGGATGCTGCTGGAAACATTGTACAATACAAGGCTTGCCTTGTTGCACAAGGTTTCTCACAAGTACCCAGTGTTGACTACTTCGATACCTATGCCCCTGTCGCTAAACTTGCATCAATCTGTACTGTCCTTGCACTAGCTGCATGGCAGGACATGGAACTCCACCAGGTCGACATCAAGGGTGCGTACTTGAATGGAGAACTCACTGATGGTGAACGAATTTACATGCGCCAACCACCCGGGTATGCTGACCCAACTCACCCACACTGCGTATGTCGCTTGCGCAAAACTCTGTATGGGTTGAAGCAGAGTGGCCGAAGATGGTACCAGAAGCTCATCGAAATCCTCATCGACAAGCTTGGTTTCAGACAATGCCAAGTCAATCAGGCTGTTTTCGTCAAACCTTCCAGCTTATCGCTAACCATCATTGTAGTCCATGTTGATGACTGCACGCTCGCTGCTACCTCACCTGACCTTATTGCGGATCTCAAGTCGCAACTCCACAAGCATGTCGAAGTTATGGACTTGGGAGAACTACATTGGCTTTTAGGAATCGAAGTCACCAGAGATCGTGTGGATCACACCATTGCTCTTACCCAACACACATACATCGACTCCATAATCTGCTGCTTTGGATTCGACCAACTCAAACCAGTGTTGATGCCCATGGAGCCCCAAGTCTGATTAACAACAGCCCAATCCCCTTCGACCGGTGCAGAATATGCAGCCATGAAGCACATACCATATCATGAAGCAGTCAGCTCACTGATGTATGCTGCACTTGGTACGCGACCCAACATCTCATATGCCATTGCTACTCTCTCCCGATTCTCTAGTAACCCCAGCATGGCCCATTGGGATGCTGTTCGTTGCGTTTACAGGTACCTCATCGGAACAAAAGATCTCCGCCTAACTTACGGAGGTGAGATCAAACCTCTGATCGGCTATACGGATGCAGATGGTAGTATGGCTGAGGATCGCAAAGCTGTTTCTGGCTACACTTTTCTCATTGATGGCAGAGCTGTATCTTGGAGCTCAAAGAAACAGGAGATCGTCTCCTTATCCACTACTGAGAGCGAGTATGTGGCTGCCACGCATGCTGCAAAGGAAGCATTGTGGTTGTGCACTCTGATTGCTGACCTTTTCTCACCACTCATCAATGCTACTACCCTCTTTTCAGACAATCAATCAGCTATCACCCTTGCGAAAGACCATTAATATCATGCTCGCACCAAACACATCGATATTCGATTCCACTTCATTCATTGGATTGTAGATGAAGGGAAGCTTCATCTCATCTTCTGTCCCACAGATGAGATGGTTGCCGACATACTCACCAAAGCCCTTCCATCCCCCAAAGTCAAGCATTTCGCTGCTGAGCTCAGACTGCGCTTGGCTTGAGGGGGAGTGTTGAAGTCGGAGCAAGCTTGGCCGCAATTCTGAGCATCACCGGACTGCACTGCAACAACAGTGCACATTGTAGTTCATCATTTATTATTCCTATCTCATATCATTTATACTTTTCAGTGCATACATTATTGTTTCAACCTGTGCTCGTGCATAGATAATGGGCCGAGCACGCCCTTGTTTGTTTCTGATCTTGTACAGCTATTTCAACCGACATAGTATTTAGTTCGAACTCATATTGCCTGTCACCTCAGTCCGTTGTCTCAAGTGCACAACGACTGAGTAAAGCTGTCCCTCGATAGCCTTTGTGCACATATACCTCATTCTATACATGAACCAGACCCTGGAACAGTACTTGCGTGTTTACTGCAATTACCAACAGGACAACTGGTCAGAACTCCTGCCCTTAGCAGAGTTCACATACAATAATGCTCCCAATGCTACCACTGGTGTGTCACCCTTCTTCGCTAACAAGGGCTATCACCCGAACATCTCTGTACATCCAGAGCGAGACCTTACTTCCACTTGCACACGCGAGTACTCAGTCAACCTTGACTCCTTACATGAATTCCTACATAAGGAAATGGCCCACACTCAGATGCACTACCAAGGTCCCGCAGATGCCAAATGATCTCTGGCACTGGACTTCAAGGTCAGAGATCAGGTCTATGTCAAGGCAAAATACTTTAGATCCACTAGGCCCTCCAAGAAGTTATCAGAAAAGAACCTAGGGCCTTATGAGATCATAGCGCAGGCAGGTACCCATTCCTTCACCCTCCACTTATCTGAGACTATGAAATCCATACATCTGGTCTTCTATGTCTCCCAGCTGGAACCTTGTGTTCCCAACAATATTCCTAATCGCTTGCAACCTCTGCCACCTCTGGTCGAGGTAAATGGAGAACCAAAATATGAGATCACCAAGATCTTAGACTCAAAAATAGATTGCCGATGAAGGAACTGCAAACTACTGTATTTAGTATGGTAGTTAGGATATGAAGGTATGGACAAGGAAACTTCTTGGTTGTTAGCCACGGAACTCGGTCATGCATCAGAACTAGTATCAGATTATCACCTCTGGTATCCCAAGAGACCTGGACCTGAGATTTTGGTCTAAAAAATGACTCGATTTTGGTACAATGCAGTATATATGTACAGGAGGGCCAGCAAGACAACTAAGTCCAGACTACCTACTCCTCACTCGACATCTCCACATCCTCTGCATCATCTGATGCTCCCACACCATCCTCTGCAAACCCCTCCAGGACCACCAGCTCCCTCCGCATGTCCCTCTCCAACCCCTTTAACTCTTTCTCCAAGTCAGACTCATCATCTGTGATCTCCTCCAATGCCCATCCTCCGTATACTTCCTCCACCTTCAGCTGGACAAGCTGGTCCAGATACCGGTTTTGCTAATCCAGATGCTGTCCAACCCAGTAGAACTTGTTCCACATCTCCCTCATCACCCTCATGATCTCCTGACCAACTGTCACCAAGACGTCCTCCCCCATGTCTTCTGACCACTGCTTCTTGTGTGGCACTGCAATCTCCTCCACCCCACTATTGTCTGCTGCTGGCTGCTTCCTCTGCTTCACTGGCTTCTCATCCCCCAGCCATATACACTGCGCTTTCTGGTCATAACACTCCTGGCAGGCCGTAGTCATCTTCAAGCCCTTACGGAGCACACACTCCACCCCCTTCTTCACACACCAGTCACAGTCAGGCAATGCCCACTGCTTACCCTTTCCTTTCATCGTGCTTTGCTCTGCACAAACCTCCATAGCCTATTTCTGTCAGCTCCAACCAATGTGTTTTCAAGGCTATACTTCATCAGCAAATCACTGACTTATACTGTAAGTATAGTACAGGTCTATACAGGTTCACTACAGCAAAATGCTATCTGTACAGGCCTGTACAGACCTGTACACTGACTATACAATGGGGGACCTCAAAGAAATGGGTTTAAAATACCTCAAACAATGCAAAGAAGTCATTAGCAACTTAGTCAGAGAGTAAACATTTAGTATTATTGTGTTTTGTTAAGGTTCCCTATTGTACAGTGAATGTACAGGCTTGTACAGGCCTGTACAGATGGTATTTTGCTGTAGTGGACCTGTACAGACCTGTACTATACTTACAGTATAAGTTAGTGGTTTGCTGATGTTACCTGTAACTTGGCTGCCTCTTCAGCCTCCTTGTGACACTCCTCCTCCTCCATGATTCTCCACCACTCCTCCTCCATGGCCTTCTCCCGCGCCTCCTCCTCTGCCTTGTGCCTTGCTGCCTCCTTCTTCGCCAGACGACAGTGCAAGCGCTCCATCATCTTCACCACAAGTTGCTTGTCATCATCGCGGTCACTCTCCTTGAGCTCTTCATCACGCCAGTTGCAAATATTGGTGATTTCGTTCATGAACATGGTAGTTGTAGTGGTCTAAGGGACAAGATGTCCATCTCAACAGATTTTATATCCCAGGATCAGGTGATCAACAAACTTTTGAACCCTGACTTTTCAAGCTCTGTATTGTCCACACTTACAGCCTTCAGGGGTTCAGGCCTAAGGGGGGGATACTGTCATATCCCGCATTCCGCTAAGTCTACCTCCATCACTTCCAATCTCACGTCCATTGATCTCCAAACTTATTTTTTTATTTGTACTACCTCATCTACTCGGACCTTTACTCATCTCGTTTTACATTTCATTGTTAATAAGCTTTCACTTACTCTTTAGAGTTCAGCCTATGCTATGCACAGCTCCAGCACTTGCACCACCAGTGCACTGCTCTGGACTTCAGTTCATTCCTACCTCCATCTTACTTATCTTGTTTCTCTATATATAAACCTGTAGATACTTTGTTGTGACCCTCAGTTCAAATATCAACTCAGTTCTCTCCTTTCAAGTCTAACAGCTCGACCTCCCTTCTCTCTCTCTCACCAACGAGGCTAAGGGCTCAGCAAGGACGTGACACATAAGTTTTGTGTTGAAGCCTCACACCTCCAACCTCTACTCTGACATCCACCTGTACCACTGGTACACCTCCATGTGCTTTTGTGCTACCTCTGACCATCTGACCATCTCCAGCGCTCAGACTTGAGCCAGAGAATCATGAACTTAACAAAAACCCATCTACATCAGTAAATTTACAAGCATCTTAATTTAACTTATGGTTGCTAATCTGACTTGTCAAATTATGAGTCATGTCAAGCACAACTATAATGTATTCCAAAACATTACTGTGTTTTTCACATGACTTGTCCCCATGAGAAAAAAACATAAAAAAATGCCTCTACCATCTATTGATCCCACTGCCCCAACAACACCCCCAATTGCACTGGAAACAGCACCATTCAACTCGGAATACCACAGGGAACTCAGCCTGTGGTGACTGATCAAGAGAAAACAAGGTTTCAGAATTTCCAAAATTTGGTGCCCCAGCATCAAGAACCTGGGTATGTTTTTTCGTTTCTGTCGATGATCTAGTGCTCAGAAACACTATGCAGACATGCTGCAAGGTCACCAGACAAGCCCAGAGCTTCAATGGGCTATTGTTCAGCTCATACACTTTCTAGACTATGAATGGATTGCAATGTGCCTCAACCTATCTGTTTGGACTGTCAAATGTGTTCATATGTACTTTTGTACCTTTGGAACGATCCCCAACCCACACAAGAGGTGTGGCCACAAACGTGGTGCAGGTGGTAGGCACCTTCAGGACGTTGATGTTGAGGTACATGAATGTCGCACACAATTTGCACTGTTTGCCAGATCTCAAAAGCAACCATCACAGCCATTGCACCTGAATTGGTGGGCATGGAACTGAACTTCATCTGCAAAAGCCTTGAATGTCTTTGATCTTGGTAGAGTGCTGCCATCTTTGCCTATTGCATTGTGGGATTGCCTGTGCATCACCTAGGGCCCATTTACAAGATCTGTGGCCTATTTGATTTGCTGGATAAGGCCTCGACATGACTGTATGAACAGGTAAGTGATTTTGCTTGCTCAGACCTGACTAATATTTCTAGTGTCTGTCTTCAATTGTCCTTGATGGTGTGGTGGATCTGGGTTGTGGATGGGCCATCTATGGTCAGTGGTGGGTGGTATGGATGCCTTAGATATGTCTGTTATTGTATTGCACTGGTACCACTGGTTCTGACATGGTCCAGCTAGCAGCCATGTTCTGACTTATTTCAAGTTGTAGCATGTGCTGCTTGTTGTGTTGTCATTACCACCTTGTGTCCCATCAATTAGATCACCATCACCAGTGGTTTAGTGTCCCTGATCTGCCTTGTCTCTAGCACTCAACATTGCCTGCTGTGTCCTTGCCTCTGTGCATGACGCTTTTGCTTTGTTTAGGTATGCATACCCTCAGGTATACCTGTCATGGGTCTTGACCCAGGTACCCAGTAATGGTACCTGTGAACCTAAGTACCTGCGGGTTGGTGGGTATAGGTTTTGCACGGGTTGGGTATAGGTCCTGAGTGCTGAAGTACCTGCAGATATACCTGTGCTGATCTCTACTAACAAGCCACCTGGACACATCCCTGGTGATGACCTTGCCAAGGTATTCTGCAGCATGTGCATGCTGTTGAACACAATGGCCATCTCATCTGCATGGAGCTATCTCAACCACAAATTCAATCTCCTCTACTCTAAGTGTGCACTTATCTACTGATACATTGGTGAGGAATATGAAAGAGGGCAAGTTCTGGGAAGTGCATAAAGATCTTGCTGCACTCCAAAAGGATTATGAGGTTAGGATAGGCTCTATAGATGTCAAGGAGGCTGGAGAGTACTAGATTGATGACAACATAGTAATAAGTGATGGAACACAGAAAAGTCAAATATCTATGCAATAACCAACTTTCATGCCCTCACTGCTTCGAGATCCTTATCAGCATAGTCCTTGATAGAGACAGCAGTACCTGTTGCAACTCCAAGCCACAATTGAAGATCAGATACACTGACATGTCTAGAGGCCAGCTGAGATAAACAAACAAACCCTTTCTCCTTGAAAATAGGTCCAAATGGCACAAAAACAATGCCATCTTGATTTCTTTCAGGATGCTGATCAAGATAGATGAGCCAGTTGGAAATGAGGGGAATTGGTGCTATAGAAACAGGTGATGTTGAACGTGACTGGGAATTGGTACCAGATGATGTTCCCACGTGAGGGTGCACAGGTAATACAGTGTTGGATAAGGGTAACTGCTGCTGAACACTTGCAACCCATGGACGGTTAGAGGGTGCAGTCATTTTCCCCCATGGCGGAAGAACAATGTTGACAGAGTGTGCAGGGTATCCATATCCACCAGAGAATAAAGGCTGCAAACCAGACATACCAGGTGCTGAATCCATAGCCTGAGGGTTTGCAGGCCCAGGTACCTGTGGAATTGGCTGGACACTAGATCCTCAGATATGCTGTCTCACAGTTTGAGTTGGTAAATTGACTGGCTTCTCGTCAATGGTTGCATGGCCATCCATCTGCTGGTGATCATATGCAATATGTCAGTAAATGCTAGAATGAAGTATACATCACTTACAATTTGGATTGCCCAAAATGTCAGATTGGTGGCAGACAATGGATAGCAGTAATCACTATCCTTCAGAACCCAGCAGAAGACTGGACTCTCAGGTCCCTTCACATGTAGTTCATATTTCCATCTTTCTTGAAGTTCTTTGATCAGCTCCTCATGGCAACTTGTCCCACTCATCTGACCACTTGATGGTGATGTTGGCCTTTGCTTTGATGATGATCCAGAAGCTTGAGTCTTGCTTCCCTATAATAACAATATTAGACATGATGGCCCAACAGCAGGTAGAAAATAACCACCATCTTTGAACTGAAACAACTCGAGCCGGAGCTGTCAAGCCTAGGGCTAGTAGTGGCGAATGCCGATGGCAATGGTGAGAGTTGCAACGTGTCTTCAAGGGGAGCCTTTGCTGTTGCTGGTCTTATGGTCATGCAAATAGGAGCGGGGAAGGCGATAGGCATATATACAGCAGCCTAGTCGATAGCCTTCAAGACCCTAGTAGTACAGCGGCATTGTGGGTCTAGGTCTAGTAGCTGTAGTAGCCACCACCCATCAATGATAAGCTGGGGTCTTGAGGGATAGCAGCTGGGGTTTATATACTGTTACAGTGTTTGTATCTATTTGTATACTATTACTACATAAGGTCCATCAAGGGCTGGCTTGGTTACCATATATGGTCTGCGGAGTTCATGGATCTCTGTGGGTCAAGGGGAAGTCTTGGTCCGTATGAGCAGGGCTATGCTCAGGGCAGTGCGAGACGGTGCGCGGCTATGCGGGGCTGTACAGCATAGGGCGTAGGCTGTGGTGCGGGTGAATGGCTATTGGTCGTGAGTCCGTATGAGTCATGCCGGTGTCTATGCGCGAGTATCGCTATAGGCCTAGGTACGAGGGCAATGCAATGGCAAGCGATTGTGTGACTGTGGCGTGATATGGCGTGATGTGGGACTGCGGAGTGGGACCAGGGTATGCGGAGTGCCGAAGGCGGTGTCAGGGCTAAGGGTTGTAGTGCGGTGACATACCGTGGATGAGTCTGAAGGGCAAGAGCCATTGGATGAGCCTATCTGTGGGAGCGAGCCGTGTAGCAGTGAGCGTGTGCGTGTATGCCGGTTGACTGTTAAAGGAGTCCAGGGTCTCTATATCTCAGGGTCAGTGTTGTCTACGGGAGCTGGAGTATGCCGTCAAAGGGCCGTGCCTATCCGAGGCACGAGGGCTGTGCTGAGTGGCTATATGTGGGTCTAGATCGTATCATGTGCGGGTCATGTGACTGGTGTGAGACTATGCCGCAAGGCATCGCTGATAGATCATCTATCATCAGGTGACCATGGGACTGTGGGTCACATGCAGGGAGCCGTAGTAGGGACGGAGGTGAATGGTGCTTTATAGGGCGACGAGGGGTGAGGAGCACTATATCGTGGGGCATTGTTGGGTGCTGGAATGATAGCGAAGGAGTGCGAGCGACTGAGCTAAGGGCCAAAGAGAAGGAAAAAGTGTAATGCGGGCCCGTGCGTGAAACAACTCGAGCCAGAGCTGTCAAGCCTAGGGCTAGTAGTGGCGAATGCCGATGGTGATGGTGAGAGTTGTAACGTGTCGTCAAGGGGAGCCTTGCCGTGGTCGAGGGTCTTACTGGTGAACGAATAAGAGCGGGGAAGGCAATAGGCATATATACAGCAGCCTAGTCGATAGCCTCCAAGACCCTAGTGGAACAGCGGCATTGTGGGTCTAGGTCTAGTAGCTGTAGTAGCCACTACCCGGCAGGGTTAGTGTTACTATGTGCCACCACCCATCAATGATAAGCTGGGGTCTTGAGGGATAGCGGCTAGGGTTTATATACTGTTACAGGGTTTGTATCTGTTTGTACACTACTGCTACATATGGTCCGTTAAGGGCCGGCTAAGTTACCGTATATGGTCTGCGGGGTTCGTGGGTCTCTGTGGGTCAAGGGAAAGTCTTGGCCCGTGCGAGCGGGGCTATGCTCGGGGCAGTGCGGGGCAGTGCGCGGCTATGCGGGGCTGTACGGCGTAAGGCGTAGACTGTGGTGCGGGCGAATGGCTATTGGTCGTGAGTCCGTATGAGTCATGCCGGAGTCTATGCGCGAGTATCGCTAGAGGCCGAGGTACGAGGGCGATGCGGTGGCGAGCGATTGCGTGACTATGGCGCGATATGGCGTGATGCGGGACTGCGGAGCGGGACCGGGGAGTGCGGAGTGCCGAAGGCGGTGTCAGGGTTAAGGGTTGCGAAGTGGTGACATTCCGAGTGCGAAGGGTGAGAGCCATTGGTTGAGCCTATCCGTGAGCCGTGTAGCGGTGAGTGCGT
>JBBPTI010000583.1:0-12526 GCA_038093995.1 Tylopilus aff. callainus
TACCTGATGAGAGGCATTCATATGGCATTGACAAATAGTAACCTCAGCTACCAGGAAAGCACATTGTGCAGCATACTTGCTATATAACCACTTCAAGGGAGGCTTGAGTGAAAACAAGAATATAACTGTTACACTCACAGCTACGCTACGTTCCATTCTTTCCTACATTGCCTTCTTTAGCCACTTTCACCCACGCCACAGTGCTGTGACTCAGTATTGCCTGAGTCCCTTTCCCACACCAGCTGGCACAGTATCCACAGCATTCCAGGCACCAGACCATGGTAGAGTAAAGACCTAATTACCCAGATACTGATACTGCCTGTAGCACTTAGGCAATCTGCAGTCACAATGGCGCCATATGTTGCCACCCAGTCTCACTCCAATAGTGATACTTGCACATCGCACACCATAGTACGCCATCTGTTCCCACTCCAATGGCATTAACCTCACAATGGCGCCATTGCTCGCCACCCTTTCCTACTCCAGTAGCGTTTAGCCTGCAGCATCACCCCGCTCACACAGACCAGGCCAATTTCTGTCTTGCACTTCCGAATTTAGTATCCTTATCTGCCCTCACTTACTTTAGGCTCTGCTTGAATTCCAATTGTAGTAGTATATAAGACTGCCTGTATTATATTGGAGCCCCAATCAATTCTTCTTGGGTCTTCCCTCACAAGGCACCTGCTTTACTAGAAGATTGATCCATTTGTCTGTTTCACTTCACTTCGCTACTCTCCACTCTACGCCTCCTAGTGCCTTGCACCCGAGGTCATTTCATTAAGAATTGATTCCCCTCTTCGCCGCTGTTGCTATCTGACCGCCCTGAAGGCCCCACCCATCATCACCTTTTGTTGCTATTAGTAAGCAGGATTGTACCTGCGTTCCCCTTGTTGATGTGGAAGGACACTAGTGAATGTTACATGTGCTAAGTTGGCCCCTGCTGTTGTAGTTGGCAGCTCAACAGGCGGACAGCATCTAGTAGTTGCCCCTTACCCAATTTGCCCCATCAACCTCAATCTTCTCGCCACTGTCGCTTCCTGTCTCGAAGCCAATGCCACTACTGCTGCTGAGAGAGAGCAGAGAGAGCTGTGGGAAGAGATTGACCAGGCTATCGCAGACTTTGCTGCAAGGTCCAGGGCTTCAGATATGCCCACACTTGTTTATCCCCCATTCCCTGTTGCTGACATTGACCTGAATGACTTCGTTTGCCCCACACCACCTATCCCTTCGCCTTCTACTCTTTGCCGGCTCATTGCCGAAGCTGAAGAACAGACCTGCCACTACAAGGAGTACACAGCCTGCATAGAAGCCCAGCTCACTGCTCCTCTTCCCCCTTTCCCAGACTACCACGCCTATTGTAGGCCGGATCGCCTCTGCCACCCCTTTTGTTTTCCGCCATTCCACTCGCACCCGAAACAGTCTGGGACATCCAGTACTGTACTGGTGTGCAGTCTCAATGAGCCAGGCCATCTCCACCCAAGAAACCTCCTTTGACAGCCCAGCAAGTTTCTTTAGCCTTCCTTTTTGTACTTACTTGTCTTTGTCTTCCACCCTTTTTAGTTCTAGCTTTCTTCTCCAAGGATATTCCTGCTTTTCTTCTGGTACTCCCTTTTAGCCTCTTGTTTTATTTCTTTCTTGTTACTTGTGTTTTGCATTTATTGCCTTCTCACCCACATTCAATTTGATCACAATACCCTTCTTGTTTCTTTGCAGTTACCTTCGGAAGAGTACTCCCTCATCATCACTACCCCTACTGGCACATGAGGCTGTAACTTCCGCTATGAGAACACCCCTACCAACTGGGCTGAGTCAGCACCCCAGGACGACTGGTAGATTTTTGTAATTTGCATTTGAACTAAAGTTCCCAGCAACAGCTATAGGGGGATTACTTAGCAAGCCAAGAGAACGCTGCATGCATTCTGAAGGAAGAGTAATCAGGATCCTCAATAGGCTGTGTCCAGGAGACTATCGAGATCAGAAGACCATAGTCTGCGCAAGACCTCTAGCGCCGCTCCCATTTGAAAGGCCCAGCCACAGCTGGTATAAGAAACACAAGGTGCCAGTAATCAAGAAAGAAGTTTGCTTTCAGTATATTGCAGGTACTCCTTGATACCATCGCAGACCCCACTATTCCTTTACCAGACAAACTTGCTGCCATTGTGGCTGAGTTCACTGCCATCACTACCCAGAATCTGCAACTTGCTCAATCACTGCACACATCGAACAACGAGATTATCCATCTCAAGCAGCTAGTAACGGTAGGACAAGGCATGGTAGCCACTCTCCAGGGCCAGATCGCTGCAGTGGGCCCACCAAGTACCTCGAAGAAAGTTGAACTGTTTGCAGACCCAGGTGAATATGACAGGTCCATTGCCAAATTCGAAGAATGGTGGGCCAAGATGAAAGCATGGCTTCGCATCAACACACACGTTGCCCCCACAGGAAGTTATGAAGCAGTTGTGGCAGTCTTGTCCCAGCTCAAAGGACCAAAAGCTAGCCCCTTCACACAAACCTGCCTTGCCTGCAGAAATGCATATTTATGGAAAGACTGTGAGGCCAAGATAGAAGGCCTCTTCTGTGCTGCCAACCAGAAGAATTGGGCCTGCCAACAGCTTGAGGAGTTCAAGCAGCAGAACATGCGGACTGACAACTACCTAGTCCACTGGAAAGCCCTATACCAGCAAGCACAAATCAACGACATGCACGCGGTCCATCTCTTGGAACAAAACATGGCCCAGCATATCATTTTACAGATTTTCAAAGAAGGAAAGCGCCAGGACAAGCTGGCACTCTATTTGGACAACATCAGGAAGACTGGATGTGCAATGGAAGTGCTTGGCTTCATAAGGGGGTATGAAAGGAAGGCCCCTGTGAGGATTAGCAGTCAAGGGTTAGTGCAGGAGAACCTTGAAGAAGACATATTCGCCCTCCCAAGCAGTGACACCCACGCAAAGTGCTTCAATTGCAAACAGACCGGCCACAGAATTTGAGAATGCTGGAAGCCAAAGATCAACCAATGCCCAGCCTGTAAGTTTGTTCATGGTGGGCACAGTGCTTACTGCACCAAAAGGAAAATGCTGTGGAGGATCCTGCTAGCAGAAGATGAAGAACCCACGGGCACTGAGGCCCTGGTAAGGATTGCCAAGTTGGCAGAAGAAATACACAAGAGAAACAACCCAGAGATGGGTTTGGATTTTCCAATTGAAGGATCCCAGATGAAGGGAAAAGACAGGGCCTAAGGAACACATCAGGTGTTTCAAAGGCTGGTAAGACTCCAACCAAATGCGCCCCTATTACCCATGTTATCATCTCTAAAGACTGAGAATGGTGTATTCCCCTTAGATTGCCTGGTCTAGAGGAGCCCACTCCCCAGCAGCTCAGCAGCAACTGTGAACCCAATGCCATGCTTAATTCCTCTACCAAGTACACACCCCCTCATGTGCACAAAGAAACCCTGACTCCCCCACAGATTTGCATACTAGGGCAGCAAAAGTAAAAGGAGATACTTATGCAGGTCCAGATCAAGACCCGCACTGGTGACTTTATCCCAGTGTCCGCCCTGCTTGATAGCAGCACCCAATCCTCATTCATACACCAAGAGTATGTCCACCAGAATCATATTCCTACTGAAGAACTCCCACAGCCCATATATATTTACAACATTGATGGAACCCTGAACAAAGTGGGGCCTGTCACCCATGTGGCCACTGTTTTACTCAAATACCAGGGTCATGTGGAAAAGACCTGGGTAGAGGTAACTGACTTAGGAAGCAAAGACCTGATTCTGGGATATATGTGGCTGAAAGAGCATAATCCCCAGATCAATTGGAAGACTGGTACAGTTTCAATGCCAGATTGCCTGGAGCTATGCAACTACTCCAGAGTATTGTGGGTCATCCACCAAGCAGAAGAACTGGAAGTCTGAGTGGCTGAGGAGCAGCGGAACACTGGACAAAAGCAAGAAGGAAAAACTCCTTGTGAGTTAGTATCCCCAGTGTACCACCACTACCTCAAGACCTTTGAGCAGAAGAAGTCTGAGCGGATGCCAATACGAAAGCCATGGGACCACACCATTGAGCTAAAAGATACCTTTGTCCCCTGAAAAGGTCGTAATATCCCTCTTAGTCCGCAAGAGCAAAAGGAAGTGGACAACTTTGTGGATGAACAGCTGGCCAAAGGGTATATCCAGCCCTCAAAGTCCAAACAAACCTCCCTGGTCTTCTTCATGCTGAAAAAGGATGGTCGAAAGTGCATGGTACAAGATTACAGGTACCTCAATGAGCATATGGTCCACAACAACTACCTGCTCCTGCTCATTGCCCAGCTAATTGACAAGCTCCACACTGGTCACCTCTTCACTAAGATGGATCTCTGATGGGGCTATAATAACATCCAGATAAAGGAAGGAGATGAATGGAAGGCCACCTTCACCTGCCATCATGGCATGTTCGAGCCGCTAGTAATGTTCTTCAGCCTATGTAACTTGCCAGCAACCTTCCAAACCATGATAAACAATATCTTCGCTGATATGTCCAAGAACGTTATGGTATACATCGATGATCTCCTTATCTTCACACCCACAGAAGATCGGAGAGCCCACGAGACAGTGGTGCTAGAGGTTCTCAAACAGCTAGAAGAAAACAACCTCTTTGTCAAGCCAGTGTTACAATCACACTGTACTCAATGCTACACACGGGCCTGCGCTACTCTTTTTCCTTCTTTTGGCCCCTAGCTCAGTCGCTTGCACTCCCTCGCTACCATTCCAGCACCCTATGATGCCCTATGATACAGTGCTCCTCGCCCCTTGTCACCCTACAGTCGCCACTTATCTTCGTTCCCACTATGGCTCCCTGCATGTGACCTACAGTTCCATGGTCACCTGACAATATCTGATCTATTAGCAATGCCTCGCAGCACAGTCCCATACCAGTCACATGACCCCACACATGATATGACCCAGACCCCTGCACAGCCACTTGGCATAGCCCTCATGCCTTGCATAGGCACAACTCCTAATGGCAGACCACAGCACTCGTAGATCAATGCCATCTCTTGAGATAGAGACCCTGGACTCCTTTACAGTTGCCCGGCACACTCGTGCATGCATTAGACACCTGGCCCGCACCATGGATAGGCTTGCACAAATGGCTCTCACCCTTCGGACTCGCTCATAGTATGTCATCATATCACGACCCATAGATCTGACACTGCCTTCAGCACTCCAAACCTCCCAGTTCCACTCTGCAGCCCCACATCATGCCATATCATGCCATAGCCATGCAATCGCTCGCCTTCGCATCACCCTTGTACCTTGGCCTATAGCGATACTCACACATAGATACTGGCATGACACATATGGACTCATGACCAATAGCCATTCACCCTCACCACACCCTACACCCTACCATAGCCCTGCACTGCCGCATACTGCCCCAAGCATAGCCTTGCTCACACAGACCAAGACTTTCCCTTGACCCACAGAGACCCATGAACTCTGCAGACCATATATGGTAACTAAGCCAGCCCTTGATGGACCATATATAGTAATAGGATACAAATATGTACAAACACTGTAATAGTATAAAACCCCAGCTGCTATCCCTCAAAGACCCCAGTCTATCATTGATGGGTAGTGGCCGATAACAATACTACCAACAATTGGTAGTAGCCACTAGGATCATGTCCACAATGCCGCTACACTACTAGGGTCTTGAAGGCTATCGACTGGCTGCTGTACAAATGCCAATTGCCTTCCCCGCTTATATTATATGATTAAAGACCCACGACAGCAAGGCTCCCCTTGAAGACACATTGCAACTCTCACCATCGCCGTCGGCATTCGCCACTACTAGCCCTAGGCTTGACAGCTCAGGCTTGAGTTGTTTCAGCCAGAGAAGTGCACATTCGGAGTACAGGAATTGGAGTTCCTCAGGATGATCGTAGGAGTGAACAGGATGAGCATGGACCCAAGTAAGGTAACCACCATAAAGAAATGGCCAGTCCCCACCACAGTTCGAGGAGTTCAGGTCTTTCTAGGCATGGCCAACTTCTACCACTGCTTTATACAAGACTTTGCCCATATCGTGCAGCCACTCCATGACCTAACTAAGAAAGATGAACCCTTCTGCTGGACTGAGCAGTGCCAGGCAGCCTTTGACTGTCTTAAAGAAACCTTCACCACTGCACTGGTCTTAGCCTATCCAGACCACAATAAAAAGTACCAGCTTAAATGTGATGCCTCCTCCTATGCAACTGGGGGTGTTCTGTTGGTCAAAGAAGATGAGAAGTGGCACCTTGTGGCCTACACTTCACATGCAATGATGCCAGAAGAAAGGAACTACCCCATAGCTGATAAGGAGATGTTGAGTGTGATTAGGGGTTTGGAAGACTGGCGCCACTACTTGAAAGGGGCTGAACAGCAGTTTGAGGTATGGAACGATCACCAAAACCTCACCTGGTTCATGACATGGCAGAATCTAAACTGGAGACAAGCCCGCTGGGTCCAATACCTCTCTTGTTTCAACTTCAAATGATGTCACAAGCCCAGGTCAATCATGGGCAAGGCCAACACACTATCCCAGAGAGAGGATCTAGCAGTCAGAGATGCAGAAGACAATCACAATGTGGTAGTGATTCCTCCTGAACAGATACAGGTCCGGCGGATGAAGGACAAGGAGCTCAAGGAAGAAGGATTGACCAAGGAGGCAATGGTCCTGCATTATTTGGGTGATCAACTAACGGATCAGATTTCACATGAAACCATTAAGCTTCCCACCCTGGTGCAAAAACAGCTAGAAGGCCAGGGATATCACATCAAAGATGGCTGTAGGATGAAAGAAGGGAAGGTGTACATTCCCCCGGCCTGTAGGCCCAAAGTACTCCGCCTGCACCACGACACCCCAGTAGCAGGTCACCCAGGGGTCGCACACACCATAGAACTATTGTGGCGACATTACGACTGGGCCTCCCTGCCAAAAGATGCCACTGACTACGTGAAAAGATGTCCAAGGTGCACACAGACCAAGCCTACCAACAAACCACCCACCGGGCCCCTACAGCCACTACCTGTACCCTTGGGGCCTTGGCAGGACATCTCCATTGACTTCATCACCAGACTTCCCCTTTCCAACTCCTACACCACAATATTGACTGTTGTCGACCGCTTCTCCAAAGTGGTTGAGCTTGTCCCCTGTGATTCCACTTGCACCTCCCTTGACCTAGCCAACATCTATCTGCATTATATCTGGAAACACCATGGACTCCCAAAGTCCATTGTCTCGGACCACAGCCCCCAGTTTGCTTCTCGTCTCATGACAGATCTCTGCCGCCAACTCCAAATTGACCAGCGGCTCTCCACTGCATACCACCCACAGACTGATGGACAGACCGAACAGATGAACTGCAAGGTGGGACAGTACCTCTGGACTTATTGCGCTGACCACCTGGACTCTTGGAGCGATTGGCTCCCGCTCGTGCAGTTCACCATCAACTCCAGGGTATCATCCACCTCTGGCAAGTCCCTGTTCCAGCTCACCCACACATATGCTCCAGTCTTTGGGATCGAACCTACTGTCACCCAATCCCCCACTGCCAATAACCTCGCTAATTCCCCTGATGCCCTTGCTGCCTTCCACTATGCCCACCCTTCTGCCCCTCATCCTGTCTTTCACTCCACCATTCACGCTATTTTCCCTTCTG
This sequence comes from Tylopilus aff. callainus, assembly GCA_038093995.1. NCBI lineage: Eukaryota > Fungi > Basidiomycota > Agaricomycetes > Boletales > Boletaceae > Tylopilus > Tylopilus aff. callainus. The sequence goes on from JBBPTI010000583.1 coordinate 7,699, forward strand.
CCCATCTGGAATCTGGGCCTTAAGAAGGGGGACATGTTATGCTCATGGCTATGCTACGTTCCATTCTTTCCTACATTGCCTTCTTTAGCCACTTTCACCCACACCACAGTGCTGCGACTCAGTATTGCCCAAGTCCCTTTCCCACACTGGCTGGCACAGTATCTGCAGCATTCTGGGCACTGGACCATGGTAGAGTAAAGACCTGATTACCCAGATACTGATACCGCCCGCAGCACTTAGGCAATCCGCAGTTGCAATGGTGCCATATGTTGCCACCCAGTCTCACTCCAATAGTGATACTCACACATCGCACACCATAGTATGCCATCTGTTCCCACTCCAATGGCATTAATCTCACAATGGTGCCATCGCTCGCCACCCTTTCCCACTCCAGTAGCATTTAGCCCGCAGCATCACCCTGCTTGCACAAACCAGGCCAGTTTCTGTCTTGCACTTCCGAATTTAGTATCCTTGCCTTGAAATGACCTCAGGTGCAAGGCACTAGGAGGTGTAGAGTGGAGAATAGCGAAGTGAAGTGAAATGGACAAGTGGACCAATCTTCTAGTAAAGCAGGTGCCTTGTGAGGGAAGACCCAAGAAGAATTGATTGAGGCTCCAATATAATACAGGCGGTCTTATATACTACTACAATCAGGATTCAAGCAGAGCCTAAAGTAAGTGAGGGCAGGCAAGGATACTAAATACGGAAGTGCGAGACAGAAACTGGCCTGGTCTGTACAAGCAGGGTGATGCTGCGGGCTAAACGCTACTGGAGTGGGAAAGGGTGGCGAGTGATGGTGCCATCGCGAGGTTAATGCCATTGGAGTAGGAATGGATGGCGTACTATGGTGTGCGATGTGCGAGTATCACTATTGGAGTGAGACTGGGTGGCAACATATGGCGCCATTGTAACTATGGATTGCCTAAGTGCTGTGGGCAGTATCAGTATCCAGGTAATCAGGTCTTTACTCTACCATGGTCCAGTGCCCAGAATGCTGCAGATACTGTGCCAGCTGGTGTGGGAAAGGAACTTGGGCAATACCAAGTTGCAGCACTGTGGCATGGGTGAAAGTGGCTAAAGAAGGCAATGTAGGAAAGAATGGAATATAGCATAGCTGTGAGCATAACATGCCTGCCCTCACTTACTTTAGGCTCCGCTTGAATCCCGATTGTAGTAGTATATAAGACCGCCTGTATTATATCAGAGCCCCAATCAATTCTTCTTGGGTCTTCCCTCACAAGGCACCCACTTTACTAGAAGATTGATCCATTTGTCTGTTTCACTTCACTTCACTACTCTCCACTCTATGCCTCCTAGTGCCTTGCACCCAAGGTCATTTCAATAACTCACAAGCAAGTATTACAGTTCCAATATCTCTTGCTGTTAACCATATATGGGTCTGAAAAAAAATGGTCAATATTACAGCTTCAATTTTGCTGGCATGATTTGATGAATTTATCAAGGTCAATGAGCTCAGTATTCTGCAGGTTAGTTGCACCACTGGATAACTATGGAGTATGAACTATGCAAACACAGTGGTATCAATGAAGAAAAATATGATGGGCAAAATACAGTGACTTCAAAAACTCTTGCAATGCCTAACCTAAATGCAGTGCATAAAGCACACTGCAACAAGTGGTGAGAATCTCACTTAGGTCTTGCTTAGTCAAAGATACTACACACTCTTGGCTATATAGTAATCCCTTAGTCATGTGATTTGGTTCATAAATAGTAGAGATATGATCATTTTAAAACAGTAATGTCATTGCAAGGGTTTTTTTACTTTCAAGCTGAAGGTAGATATCTTAGAGATTTGAAGGAGAGTTGCAGTTACAAACAAAGACATACAATAAACATTGTATCTGAGTTTAAAAAAATTCCCACACCTCTTGATTTCCAACCACTACCATGATCAGATCTCTCTCCTTCTTAACAAAAAACTATTCTTTCTTTGCTTGATATTGGTTGCTCTGGTGAAGATATTGCCAAGCAAACTGGTGTCAACCCTTCTACTATATCTAAAATTTGCTTCAAAGAGTGTCCTACTCTTCCAAAATCTGTTGGAGGTCATCCTAGCAAGCTTTCTCCTATCAATATTTGCCATGCCCAACATCTCATTCTATTGGAAGGGCAGAGAATACTGTCCAAGTGACCAAGGCACTTACCAATATCATCAACCAACCTCTCTCTGCCAACACTGTTTGCTTACACTTGAAAAAGTCTGGCATGAAAGCTATAGTCAAGTCCAAATGTTCTTTTCTCTCTATTAAATATTGCAAGGATTGTTTGGATTTTGCCTATGCTCACAAAAACTGGATTGTAGAGGACTGGAAGAGGGTCAAATGGTCAAATGAGACCAAGATCAATTGTCTGGGCTCAGATGGATGCAAATGGGCATGAAAAAAGTCAGGTAAGGGCCTCAGTAATAGACTGGTAAATGGGACTGTCAAGTTTGAAGGTGATTCTATGATGATATGGGGTTGTATGACTTGGCAGGGAGTTGGCTATGCAACCAAGATTGATGGTAGAATGGATGGTGATCTTTATCTTCAGATTTTGAAGTATGAACTCCTCAATACTCTGGAGTATTATGATCTTAATCCTTCTGATACCATCTTTCAACAAAACAATGATCCCAAGCATACTTGCAAAAAGATGAAGAAGTGATTGAAAGAGCAGGATTTTAGCATCATAGTATGGCCTGCACAGTCTCCAAACCTAAACCCCATTGAACATCTTTGGAGTTACCTCAAAAGAAGGCTTCCAAAGTATGAATATCCTTCTAAGGGGATCTTGGAGTTGTGGAAAAGAATTCAGGTGGTATGGAAGGAGATACCAGCTGAGAAGTGTTAGAAGTTGATTGAGAGCATGCATAGAAGGATTCAGGCAGTACTGAAGGCCAAGGGAGGATATACCAAGTACTAATAATACCCAAATACCATTCCTAATCCAAAAGTGAAAAAATTCTTGCAATAACATTACTGTCTTAAAATAATCATATCTCTACCATTTATGGACCAAATCACATGACTAAGGGGTCACTATGTAGCCAAGAGTGTGTAGTATCTTTGACTAAGCAAGACCTAAGTGAGATTCTCACCCCTTGTTGCAGTGTGCTTTGTGCACTGCATCCAGGTTAGGCATTGCAAGGGTTTTTGGAGTCACTGTATGCAAACACAGTGATGTCAATGAAGAAAAATATGATGGGCAAAATATATCATTTGCTGTGCCTCCAAATTGTGGCTGGTCTTTATCAATGGGTATGGGACATGCTTTCTTTTTACCTGTAAGGTGTTAAATGAGAACCAATAAAGAGCTATAGATGGTAGTCTCACCTTTTTCTGGTTAAAATGAGCTTTTCAGTTCCCTGTCTTTACTATCCTGGTTTAACTCAAGTTAATAAGAATCTATTGTGGTATTCTTGCATTTGTGTGAGCCAGAACCCAGTGGTACAAGAGGGGGAGGGCCATGATCAATATTGTCTAGGTTGGTTCAAGGATCAGGAGAGATATAAATAGGCAGGTTTTCTTGCACAGTGGTTTGTGCATGTTGGTGAGACCAAAGCTCAGGCATGGCTGTGTTCTTGGTATCTCTAAGCCTTGCCAAGAGAAGTGTGGCTCACTTAGGCTGACTGTTCATGCCATTGTTGCTATTCATAATACACTCCCAGAAATTTGACTTTTGAGGGTGGCCAGTGCAGAGTAAACAAGGGTTTGTTCATACTAATGTACAGTTTATGGTACTACCCAGACATGTAGTGAAGCATTAAAGAAGTACACTAGTGCCCCGTCTCCGACCCCGGCTTGCAGCCGGCATCTTAGAAGCCGGGCCAAAGGCCGTGATAAGCCCCACCATGTGGCCCGGCTTGGCCCGGCCTAAATAAGCCCAGCTCGGCTAGGCCCGGGGCCTGAAGCAAGCCCAGCACAACACTAGCAGTGAATCCATTGTGTGCAGACACCTGGCGAGTTGTGTTGCATGTTTTGGTGTTCGATTGGACCCAAAGTTTGCATTCCTCCTGAAGGCCTTTATGATACTAGCCAACCAGGAGAAAAGGCATCGGATTTTGTGATTTCTTCGTACACTTGTACACTCAATGCACTTATACTGCTACCTGAGGACCATACAGCCACTACAAACTCGTGCACCCTTGCCATCCCCAACCAGTCAGGTACACCTCCCTGGTGCACACCACGAAACAGCCCACCTTCAGAACGCCGTCAATGCCCTGTCCTTATCCTCCCCATTCAACCCGATCACCCTCTCTCAAAGCACCGGTACCGTCGAAGACGCCCTCGCCCAAATGCCCCAAGCACACTGGGTCCACTTTGCCAGTCATGGCATCATCCAAGACCGGCTCGTCCCACTCGATAGCGGCCTCGTGCTCGCGACAAGGCGCAGACTGAGGCCGTCAGACATTATCCAGCTCTCTGTGTCCGCGCACGGCACGACACGGTTTGCGTTTCTCTCCGCGTGTTAGATGGCCACGGGAGACTAGGGGTTACCGGAGGAGGCGGTGCACATCGCAGCGGGGATGCTGCTGGCAGGGTACCGGAGCGTGATTGGGACGATGTGGTGGATCGGGGATAGGGATGCGCCTGAAGTGGCGAAGAGCATGTATGGACGGTTGTTGGAGGGCGATGGGGAAGGGAAAGCAGGGATACCGATACTGGATGCGAGGGGCTGCGCGGGCGTTGCATGTGACGATTGCGGGTCTTCGTGCAGGGGGAGCACCGTTCGTGTCGTGGGTCCCGTATATCCATGTCGGTTTATGATGAGGCGGTCGTGACGAGGAGAGATGCGGTGTGCGCCTTGTGCACACGACCTCCCT
>JBBPTI010000584.1:0-12493 GCA_038093995.1 Tylopilus aff. callainus
TCACCCAGCCACTGCCAAAGACTACACTCACACTAGCCATACTTTGCTACACTCCTGGCAGGCCCTTTACAAGACCTAGCATGTGACCAGCATTATACCCATGGTCACCTGATCCATGATCACCTGACCCATTACTCATCACATGACTGAAGTATCTGGCCATACCCAGGCCACTGACCTATGAGCACAGCCACCATGGTTCCCATGCCCCCATTGACCAGGCTGCCAGCCTATCAGAAGAGTAGCCCAGCCACAGCTGTGGCACCAGCATAGTACTAAACCCCCAGCCCAGCTTGGACCCAGTGTAGTAACTAGCTCCCCTCCAAATAACCCAAAGAGCTTCTGGCACCTCCCAAATTATCTCAGCAGCTCTAGTCCAGGGATCTACCTGGCCCAGCTTCATAGCTAGTGAAATGACCCTTAGTGAAAGGGTAGTGAGCAGTGAGGCTGGTGAACAGAAGTGGTAATGACAAGAGCTAATGGGGGTCCAAGCATCAACTGAGGACTAAGGGGAAAACCCAAGATAACTCAAATGAGGATCTTGGGGCTGAATTGCCAGCCTTTATATACTGTTACAGGGCTTTGTATGTATTTGTACACTATTACTAAGTATGGGTGCTTTAGGGCAGTCATGGGAGTGCGGGCCTTACATCACTGGCTGGGGACGAGTCATGAGAAGTCACTGCACTGCCTCGCATAGCCTAGGTACCAATGATGAGCAATCACACCATAGTGGCATGATATGGTGTGATGATGATGTCATAGGGGCTGTGCAAGAGGGCTAGACCACTTACTAAGGTAAACACAGCTTGGCGCAGCCATTGTGTGGCATGTGAATGCTGTTAGTAGGTGGGCCAATACCCATACCAGTACTGGAATAGGGGTAGAATGAAAAAGGACAGGGTGAGTGAGCAAGACATAACACTACCCCCCAACTAAAGCTCAACCTCTGGGGGGGCAAAAGGAAGGGGGCAAGCAAAGAGAGTGGTGAATGTGGAGTGGAAGATAGGGCATGGGGTGGACAGATGGGAGTTATGGAAGGCATGGAGGGTGTCAGGGCAGTATGTGAGATTGGCAGAGGGTTCCCAGGTATGATCAGACTCTGGGTAGCTCTTCCAATGCACCAGATATTGGATACTGCAGCCCTGAGGCCAAGAGTCAACAATGAAGTCTACCTTATACAGTGACTCCAAAAACTCTTTCCATGCTAACCCCAATAGCGGTGCATGAAGTGCACTGCCAAACACTGTGGGAATTTTGCTTAGGTCTGGTGGAGACATAAATAGTACATACCCCTGGCTACAAAATCGCCTCTTGGGTCATGTGATTTGGTTCACAGGCTGTGGAGATATGGCCATCACAAAACAGCAATACTGAAACGACCTTGGGCACAAAGGCAAGGAGGCATCGAGTGGAGCGAAGCGAGACAAAAGACCCGGGTGTGGCGCACAAGGGGTCGAGTAGTGAAGTGAAGCGAAATGGTAAGATGAGTCAATCTCCTAGTATGCGGGTGCCTTGTGAGGGAAGACCCAAGAAGAATTGATTGGGGCTCCAATAATTTACAGGCGGTCTTATATACTACTACAAACAGATTCAAGCAGAGCCTAAAGTAAGTGAGGGCAGGCCGAGATACTAAATACAGAAGTGCAAGACAGGAACTGGCCTGGTCCGTGCGAGCGGGGTGGTGTTGTGGGCTAAATGCTATTGGAGTGGGAAAGGGTGGCAAGCAATGGCGCCATTGTGAGGTTAATGCCATTGGAGTGAGAACAGATGGCGTACTATGGTGTGTGATGTGTGAGTATCACTATAGGCATGGGACCTGGTGGCAACATATGGCGCCATTGCAGCTGCGGATTGCCTTAGTGCTGTGGTGCGGCATTAGTAGCTGGGTAATCGGGTCTTTACTCTACCATGGTCCAGTGCCTGGAATGCTGCAGCTACTGTGCTTACCAGTGTGGGAAACAGGACCTAGGCAATACTGAGTTGCAGCACTGTGGTGTGGGTCAAAGTGGCTAAAGAAGGAAATGTAGGAAAGAGTGGAACATAGCATAGCCATGAGCGTTACATGTCCCCCTCCTTAAGGCCCAGATTCCAGATGGGCAGAAGGGAAGATAGCGCAAGGGGTGGAGTGAGAGACAGGACGAGGGGCGGAAGGGTGGGCATGGTGGAAGGCAGCGAGGGCATCCGGAGAGTGAGTGAGGTTAGACCGGGGTTCCCAAGTGTGCTTGGAGATATCATACCCCTTTCAATGGACCAGATACTGGAGGCTGCAGCCAGCCAAGTGGGAGTCAACAATATACTCGACCTCGTATTCAAGGATAGTGGGGTCAGCAGCCAGGGAAGAGGGATTGGGGGTAGAAGGGTGCTGACTGGAAAGCGGGGCTATGAATGGCTTCACCCTCGAGACATTGAGGACAGGGTGAATACGATACGAGGCAGGGAGGTCGAGGCGGACGGCATTGGGGCCGATGAGACCGATGATGGGGAACAGCCCGATCCAGTGATCAGTGAGTTTGGGGGACCCTGGAATAGAGAGATGGTTGGTGGATAACCAAACCTTATCCCCAATGGAGTAGGAGGGGGCCAGAGAACGCTTACTGGTGGCTGCTCACTTCATTGTATCTTGCAAGGAACAAAGTCATTCCCGGGCTTCCGCCAAATGATTGGTGTACTGGTTGGCAAGGTTATCGGCTGTGGGGGATTGGGTAATCGTAGGTTCTATTCCAAGAACTGGGGCATAAGTGTGCATGAGCTGGAAAGGGGATTTACTGGAGGTGGACGAGACCCATGAGTTTATGGTGAACTGCGCGAGTGGGAGCCAATCAGCCCAGGAGTCTGGGTGGTCCGCGCAGTAAGTATGGAGGTACTGTCCTACCTCTTGGTTCATCCGCTTGGTCTGTCCATTGGTCTGCGGGTGATAGGCGGTGGACAGTTGTTGATCAATTTGGAGTTGGCGGCAGAGATCTGTCATAAGGCACGAAGCAAACTGGGGGCCCTGATCTGAGACAATGGACTTTGGGAGACTGTGATGTTTCCAAACATGATGCAGGTAGATGTCAGCAAGGTCGAGGGAGGTGCAGGTGGAGTCGCAAGGGACGAGTTTGACTGCTTTGGAGAAGCAGTCCATGACAGTCAGTATGGTGGTGTACAAGTTGGAAAGAGGGAGTCTGGTGATGAAGTTGACTGAGATATTCTGCCAGGGCCCCAATGGAATGGGTAAGGGCTGAAGGGGGCCAGCTGGTGGCTTGTTAGAGGGCTTTACTTGGGTGCACCTTGGACATCTCTTCACATAGTTGGCAGTGTTGATTGCTAGAGACGCCCAATTGTAATGCTGGCGGAGTAACTCTACAGTCCGGGCAACCCCGGGATGGCTGGCCACTGGCGCATCGTGGTGTAGGTGGAGTACTTCGGGTCTGCAGGCCGGAGGTATGTACACTTTGCCATTTTTCATGCGGCATCCATCTTCGATATGATATTCCTGGCCCTCAAGTCTCTTTTGCACTGGGGCCGGAAGCTTAATGGTCTCGTGTGAAATCTGATCCTTCAGCCGATCTCTGGAGTGGTGTAGCACTGTGGCCTTCTCAGTAGCAGGTTCATCAGCCTCTTCCTGCTGTGCCTGATTGCGCATGTGGACCTGTATCTGTTCCAGGGGAATCACCACCACATCATGATTATCTTCCACATCTCCCACTGCCAAATCCTCTCTTTGTGACAGTGCATCGGCTTTCCCCATGGTTGTGCCAGACTTGTGGCATCACTTGAAATTGAAACGGGAGAGATACTGGGCCCAGCGAGCTTGTCTTCAATTGAGATTTTGGCAGGTCATGAACCACTTGAGGTTCTCATGGTCATTCCATACCTCGAACTGCTGTTTGGCCTCTTCCAAGTAGTGCCGCCAGTCTTCCAGTCCTCTTATCACACTCAGCATCTCTTTGTCGGCTATGGGGTAATTTTGCTCCTCCAGCGTCATTGCATGCAAGATGTAGGCTACAGGGTGCCATCAGTCTTCTTCTTCCACCAGTAGGACCCCTCCGGTTGCATAGGAGGAGGTGTCACACTCGAGACAGTACTTCTTGTTGTGGTCCAGGTAGGCTAGGACTGGGGCGGTGGTAAAAGTCTCCTTGAGGCGGTCAAAGGCCGCCTGGCACTGATTGGTCCAGCAGAAGGGCTCATCTTTCTTTGTTAGGTCATGGAGTGGCCGCACAATATGGGCAAAATCTTGTATGAAGTGGCGATAGAAGTTGGCCATGCCTAGAAAGGCCTGAACTCCTTGAACATTGATGGGGACTGGCCATTCCTTTATGGCAGTGACTTTACTTGGGTCCATGCTTACCCTGTTTACTCCGATGATCATCCCGAGAAACTCCAGCTCCTTTACTCCAAAGGTGCACTTCTCCAGTTTAATAAAGAGGTCGTTTTCTTCTAACCTTTTGAGGACCTCTAGGACTATCTTCTCATGGGCTTTTCGGTCATCTGAGGGGGTGAAGATGAGGAGGTCGTCAATGTACACCATGACGTTTTCGGCCATGTCAGCAAAGATGTCATTCATCATGGTTTGGAAGGTAGCAGGTGAGTTGCATAACCCGAAGAACATTACCAGCGGCTCGAACGTGCCGCAATGACAGGTAAATGTGGCCTTCCATTCGTCTCCTTCTTTGATCTGGACATTGTTATACCCCCAGTGGAGATCCATCTTGGTGAAGAGGCAAGTGGTGCAGAGCTTGTCGATTAGCTGGGCAATGAGCAGCAATGGGTAGTTGTTGCGGACCGTGTGCTCATTGAGGTACCTGTAGTCCTGCACCATGTGTTTCCTGCCATCCTTCTTTGGCACAAAGAAGACTGGAGAGGTTTGTTCAGACTTGGAGGGTTGAATGTAACCTTTGGCGAGTTATTCATCCACGAAGTTGTCTACCTCCTTTTGCTCCTGCGGGCTTAGGGGAATATTGCGGCCCTTTCAGGGCACGAAGGTGTCTTTTAGCTTGATGGCATGGTCCCATGGCTTTCGGACTGGCATCCGCTTGGACTCCTTCTGCTCAAAGGTCTTGAGGTAGCGGTGGTACACTGGGGGTACTAACTTTCAGGGAGTTTTTCCTTCTTGCTGTTTTCTGGTATACCATTGCTCCTTGGCAACCCGGATCTCCTGTTCTTCTGCTCAGCAGATGACCTGCGACACTCTGGAGTAGTTGCATAGCTCCAGGCACTCTGGCATATGGACCGTACCGGTCTTCCAATTGATCTGTGGGTTGTGTTCTTTTAGCCATGTGTATCCCAGGATCAGATCTTTGCTTCCTAAATCAGTTACCTCTACCTGGGTCTTCTCCACATGACCCTGGTATTCCAATAAGACAGTGGCCGCATGGGTTACAGGCCCCACTTTGTTTGGGGTTCCATTGGCATTGTAAACATAAATGGGCTGTGGGAGTTCTTCAATAGGGATACGGTTCTGGCGGACATACTCTCTGTGTATGAAGGAGGACTGGGCTCCGCTATTGAGTAGGGCAAACGCCGGTATGAAATCGCCAGTGCGGGTCTTGATCTGGACCTGCATAAGTATCTCTTTTCACTTTTGCTGTTCTAGTATGCAAATCTAGGGGGGGTTAGTCGGGGTTTCTTTGCGTGCATGCAGTGGAGTATACTTGTTAGAGGAATTAAGCACAGCATTGGGTTCACGGTTGCCGCCGAGCCGCTGGGGGACGGGCTCCTCTAGACCAGGCAATCTAAGGGAAATACACCATTCTTGGTCTTTAGAAATGATAACATGGGTGATAGGGGTGCACTTGGTTGGAGTCTTACTGGCCTTTGGAACACCCGACGTATTCCTTAGGCCCTGCCTTTCCCCTTTGTCTGGGATCCTTCGATTGGAAAATCCAAACCCATCTCTGGGTTGTTTCTCTTGTGTATTTCTTCTGCCAACTCAGCAATCCTAACTGGTGCTTTGAAGCCGGTGGGTTCTTCATCCTTGGCTAGCGGTATCCTCTGCAGCATTTTCCTCTTGGTGCAATAAGCGCTGTGCCCACCATGAACAAACTTACAGGCTGGGCATTGGTTTATCTTTGGCTTCCAGCATTCTCAGATTCAGTGGCCGGTCTGTTTGCAATTGAAGCACTTTGTGCGGGCATCGCTGCTTGGGAGGGCGTATACATCTTCTTCAGTGTTCTCCCACGCTAACCCTTGGCTGCTAATCCTCGCAGGGGCCCTCCTTTCGTACCCCCTGATGAAGCTGAGCGCTTCCATTGTGCATCCAGTCTTTCTAATGTTGTCCAAATAGAGCGCCAGCTTATCCTGGCGCTTTCCTTCCTTGAAGATCTGTAGAATGATATGGCGGGCTGTGTTCTGCTCCAAGAGTCGGACTGCGTGGGTGTCATTGATCTGCACTTGCTGGTATAGGGCTTCCCAGCAGACTAAGAAGTTGTCGGTCCGCATGTTCTGCTGTTTGAACTCTTCCAGCTGGTGGCATGCCCAATCCTTCTGGTTAGCAGTGTGGAAGAGGCCTTCGATCTCGGCCTTGCAGTCCGTCCACCGGTATGCATTGCCCCGGGATAGGTGTGTTTGCGCAAAGGGACCAGCTTTAGGTCCTCGAAGCTGGGAGAGTACTGCCACAACTGCTTCATAGCTTCCAGTGGGGGTGACATGTGCATTGATTCAGAGCCATGCTTTCATCTTGGCCCACCATTCTTCAAACTTGGCGATCATTCCATTGTATTTGCCTGGGTCCGCAAACAATTCAACTTTCTTTGAGGTACCTGGAGGGCCCGCTGCGGTGATCTGCCCTTGTAGAGTGGCTACTGTTGCCTGTCCAGTGGTTACCAGCTGCTCGAGATGGATAATCTCATTGTTGGATGTGTGTAGCGATTGAGCGAGTTGGATATTCTGAGTGGTGACGGTGGTGAACTCAGCTGCAATGGCAGCGAGTTTGTCCGGTAGAGGAATAGTGGGGTCTGCGATGGTATCGAGGAGTACCTGTGACATACTGGAAGCAGACTTCTTTCTTGATTACTGGCGCCTTGTGTTTCTTATACCAGCTGTGGCTGGGCCTTTCAAATGGCAGGGGCACTAGAGGTCTCACGCAGACTACAGTCTTTTGATCTCAATAGTCTCTTGGACACGGCCTATTGAGGATCCTGATTACTCTTCCTTCAGGATGCGATGGACGTTCTCTTGGCTTGCTGAGTAATCCCCCTATAGCTAGGGCCGGGAACTTTTCTTTAATTAAATCTGTAAAGCAAAACTACCAGTCGTCCTGGGGTGCTGACTCTGCCCAGTTGGTAGGCATGTTCTCGTATCTGAAGTTGCGGCCTCATGTGCCAGTAGGTGTGGAGATGATGAGGGAGTATTCGCCTGTAGGTAACTGCAAAGAAACCAAGAGGGTATTGTGATCAAACTGAACGTGGGTAAGAAGACAATAAATGCAAAACACAAGTAACAAGAAAGAAATAAAACAAGAAGCTAAAAGGGAGTACCAAAAGAAAAGTGGGAACATCCTTGGAAGTGAAGGCTAAGACTAAAAAGGGGGGGAAAGCACAAAGATGTAAGTACAAAAAGAGAAACTAAAGGAACTTGCTGGGCCACTTCAGAAGGTTTCTTGGGTGGAGGCAGCCTGGCTCATTGAGACTGTGCACCAGTATGATACTGGATGTCCCGGACTGTCTCGGGTGCGAGTGGAATGGCAGAAAATGGAAGGGGTGGCGAAGGTGATCCGGCCTACAGCAGGTGTGGTAGTCTGGGGAAGGGGGAAGGGGAGCAGCGAGCTGGGCTTCTATGCGGGCTGCATACTCCTTGTAGCGATGGGTTTGTTCTTCGGCTTTGGTGATGAGCCGGTGAAGAGTGGAAGGTGAAGGAATAGGTGGTGTGGGGCGAACGAAGTTGTTCGGGTCGATGTCAGCAACTGGGGATGGGGGATAAACAAGTGTGGGTGTATCTGATGCCCTTGACCTTGCGGCAAAGTCTGCGATTGCCTGGTCAATTTCTTCCCACAGCTCTCTCTGCTCTCTCTCAGCAGTAGCAGCAGCGTCGGCTTCGAGACGGGAAGCAATGGTGGCGAGGAGGTTGAGGTTGATGGGGTGGACTGGGCGAGGGGTGACTACTAGACAGTGTCTGCCTGTTGTGCTGCCAATGACAACAGTGGGGGCCAACTTGGCACGTGTACTGTTCACTAGTGTCCTTCCACATCAATAAGGGGGATGTGGGCTCTGCTCTGCTTACTGATAGCAATGAAGTTGGTGATGGGTGGGGTGTTCAGGGCAGCCAAAGAGCGACAGCAGCAAACGGGAGAATCAATTCTTAATGAAATGACCTCAGGCACAAAGGCAAGGAGGCATTGAGTGGAGCGAAGCAAGACAAAAGACCCGGGTGCGGCATACAAGGGGTCAAGTAGCGAAGTGAAGCGAAACGGTAAGATGAGTCAATCTCCTAGTATGCGGGTGCCTTGTGAGGGAAGACCCAAGAAGAATTGATTGGGGCTCCAATAATTTACAGGCGGTCTTATATACTACTACAAACAGATTCAAGCAGAGCCTAAAGTAAGTGAGGGCAGGCCGAGATACTAAATACGGAAGTGCAAGACAGGAACTGGCCTGGTCTGTGCGAGCGGGGTGGTGCTGTGGGCTAAATGCTATTGGAGTGGGAAAGGGTGGCAAGCAATGGCGCCATTGCGAGGTTAATGCCATTGGAGTGAGAACAGATGGCATACTATGGTGTGCGATGCGCAAGTATCACTATAGGCGTGGGACCCGGTGGCAACATATGGCGCCATTGCAGCTGTGGATTGCCTTAGTGCTGTGGTGCAGCATCAATAGCTGGGTAATCGGGTCTTTACTCTACCATGGTCCAGTGCCCAGAATGCTGTGGCTACTGTGCTTACCGGTGTGGGAAACAGGACTCGGGCAATACTGAGTCATGGCACTGTGGTGTGGGTCAAAGTGGCTAAAGAAGGAAATGTAGGAAAGAGTGGAACGTAGCATAGCTGTGAGCGTTACAAATACCATGGAAAGGGTTTTTTCACTTTTGAATTGACAAGGATATTTGGATATTATTAGTACTTGGTATAGCCTCCCTTGGCCCTAAGCACTGCCTGAACTCTCCTAGGCATGCTCTCAATCAATTTTTGACACTCCTCAATGGGTATTTTATCCCACTCCATCTCAACCCTTTCCCACAACTCATGAATCCCATTAGGAGGGTTTTCATGCTCTGCAAGCCTTCTCTTGAGCCATCCCCAGAGATGTTCAATGGGATTTAAGTCAGGAGACTGTGCAGGCCAAACCATGGTCCTAAAATCCTGCTCTTCTAGCCACTCCTTCACCTTTTTGCAGGTATGCTTGGGGTCATTGTCTTGCTGAAAGATGACATCAGGAGGATTGAGACCATAATACTCCACAGATTTCTGGAGCTCATCCTTCAAAATCTGAAGGTAAAGGTCACCATCCATCCTGCCATCAATCTTGGCAGCATATCCAACCCCCTCCCAAGTCATGCACCCCCACATCATCAAAGAACCTCCTCCAAACTTGAGGGTTCCCTGAACCAGCCTATCACTAAGCCCCTCACCTGACTTTTTCCATGCCCATTTCCTTCCATCTGACCCAAGGCAATTGATTTTGGTCTCATCAGACCATATTACCTTCTTCCAATCCTCTATAGTCCAATCTTTATGAGCATAAGCAAAATCCAAGTGAGCCTTGCGATGTTTGGGGAAGAGAGTAGGGCGTTTGTGAAACGACCTCGGGTGCTAGGCACTAGGAGGCATGGAGTAGAGAGTAGTGAAGTGAAGTGAGATGGAACAGTGAGTCAATCTCCTAGTATGTAGGTGCCTTGTGAGGGAAGACCCAAGAAGAATTGATTGGGGCTCCGATATAATACAGGCAGTCTTATATACTACTACAAGGGAGATTCAAGCAGAGCCTAAAGTAAGTGAGGGCAGGCTGAGATACTAAGTATGGAAGTGCAGGACAGAAACTGGCCTGGTCCATGCAAGTGGGGTGATGCTGAGGGCTAAATACTATTGGAGTGGGAAGGAATGGCAAGCAATGGCACAATCGCAAGGTTAATGCCATTGGAGTGGGAACAGATTGTGTACTATGGCGTGCAATGTGTGAGTATTGCTATTGGAGTGAGACCGGGTGGTATGCTATGGTGCCATTGCAACTGCAGATTGCCTAAGTGCTGTGGCTGGTATTAGTATCCGGGTAATCAGGTCTTTACTCTACCATGGTCCGGTGCCTGGAATGCTGTGGATACTATGCTAGCTGATGTGGGAAAGGGACTTAGGTGATACCAAGTCACAGTGCTGTGGTGTGGGTGGTAGTGGCTAAAGAAGGCAATGTAGGAGAGAATGGAGCGTAGCATAGCCATGAGCATGATACGTCCCCCTCCTTAAGGCCCAGATTCCAGATGGGTGGAAGGGAAAAGAGTGTGAATGGTGTTATGATCTACCTACTGGATCTAGTGTACCAGTTCTTTTCTCTTCTCTTTTTCTTCTCGCCTTCCATTTCAGACCTTCCCCTATGCTTACTACTTAGTGTTGACTCAGGATATGCTCTGATCGTATCTGATCGATATCTCTTTCTTCCTTTTTGTTCCTTCGCATTCTATTAATTACCCAACTCTGATGAACTAGCCAGTATATAGGCCTATCAGGTGCAACCCTGTAGCTCTAAGCTAGTCTTCCTTGATATCTATCTCCTTTGCCCCAGCCCTCAGAGCTTGCTAGAGTTTGTCTCTTTAGCTCGCTAGCTTCATCAATCAAAGTCCTCAACCGAATGAGGCCAGATAAAGTCCCTTCGTTAGTAAGGGCATAAGATATGTCGTCACCTCAGGGCTATTCAAGGCTAAGGTCAACATCCTACCCAGACTTGGTCTTAACATAAGACTAGCTTCCTCTTTCTTGTGCAGGTTGCCCTCGACGCAACCTTTTCCCCACCACATCCCAACAACCCAACCTCCTTGCCTTCCTTCGAAGGAACCACTCTCCCTCCCCCTCCTTTGAGTCCGAACCACCTCACTCTCCATCCCCTGCCTATGATGACCCAGACGACTGTCTGACTGAAACAGACGAAGAAACCAGACAGCTCACCGACAACTTCAGCTCTCTTCTCACTCTACCATGTTCCCCTACCCCACGTTCCCCTCCCTCTATACAGAGACCTGTTGTATTCAGAAACCCAACCCCACCACCCCCACCCCCTCCTCGCAGAATATCTTCCACCAAACCCAT
Source organism: Tylopilus aff. callainus (assembly GCA_038093995.1). Classification (NCBI taxonomy): domain Eukaryota; kingdom Fungi; phylum Basidiomycota; class Agaricomycetes; order Boletales; family Boletaceae; genus Tylopilus; species Tylopilus aff. callainus. Next base: position 11,213 of record JBBPTI010000584.1, read on the forward strand.
TGAGCTGAGAATCGGAACGCCTGAGGCGTATGATGGATTGCACACAAAAGCCAAGAGATGGCTGAATGTGATCAAGATCTACCTGTTGGTAAACGATGAAGTCTACAACAAAGAAGTGAAGAAGATAGCCTTCGCCCTCTCCTATATGATGAAAGGACCAGCTGCCACCTGGGCCTCCACCTTCCAGTCTGCTGCCCTTGCCTTGAACTTCTTTGGGACCTTTGCTGATTTTGAAAAGAAGTTCCTCTTAACCTTCGAATACACCAACACTGAACAGGAAGCCCTAAACTGGCTTTCTACCACTAAGGCCCTGAGCCTGAAGCACCCTCACCCCAACACCGACCCCCTTGATTATTACTCCACCCTTTTCTCCATGAAGATGGCTGAGGCCGTACTTGATGAAACTAAGGATGCCCCCATCCTCATCAGCTTCTTCGCAGCCGGACTTCCTACCCCCCTCATGAGATGAATCTATTCCATGGACACCATCCCTACCACCCTCTCTGATTGGCACAAGAGAGCCAGACAGTTCAAGTCCCAATGGGACCAAGCTGATTGTATCGCTCACCTTGGAGTGCCTACCCACTATGTTCCCCCTCAACATCACAACCCTCCTTGAGACCCCAATGCCGTGGATGTAGACCAACTCTCCTTCGCACAAGAAGCTGAACACAAGAAAAGGGGACTTTGTTTCTCCTGCCACAAGCAAGGGCACATCTTTCGAGAATGCCCCTCCCGCCAGAAACCCCTTCCCCCCATCAAACAAATCGCTAGAAAGATAGAGGCTGCAACCTCTTGGAACGAAGAAGAAACCCCCCAGAAGGATGAGGAACCGATGAACATTGGGCAGCTGAGCGCCATGTTTGAAAAGAAAGCGGTGTAAAGTAATTAGGATGCCTGGGAGCGGACTAGGGACAGAACCTGCTAGTCCTGGTCATCTTAGATATGAGGGGGAGCGATTATGTTCGCCCCAAAAGGGACTCTGGTAAAGGGGTGGGTGAGACAAAGGTTAAGACCACTTATGGAGGCCCGAGATGGGGACTAGTCGACTTGGAGCGCATTAGTCTGATATTCTGGACTATAGATCATAGAGATTGCGAGTGAGAAAGGTGAGAAACGGTGGAAACGGTGACGGTGAATGGTAGAACGGCCGCGGTAGACGGTAGACGGTGTGAGCCGAAGGTTGCTAAATTTTCCTCAGGTGAAACAAGTTTTTTATAGTCCGGGCATACCCTAGACTTTTGCTAATGACAGGAAAATGGCTAAATGACAGCGTATAAG
>JBBPTI010000585.1:0-12489 GCA_038093995.1 Tylopilus aff. callainus
GTAATAGCGTACAAATAGATGCAAACCATGTAACAGTATATAAACCCCAGCTGCTATCCCTCAAAGACCCCAGCTTATCATTGATGGGTAGTGGCTACTACAGCTACTAGACCTAGACCCACAATGTTGCTGTATTACTAGGGTCTTGGAGGCTATCGACTAGGCTGCTATATAAATGCCTATCACCTTCCTCGTCCATATTGTATGACCTGAAGACCGAGGACAGCACGGCTCCCCTTGACAACACGTTGCAACTCTCACCATCGCCACTGGCATCCGCCACTACTAGCCCTAGGCTTGACAGCTCAGGCTCGAGTTGTTTCAACTAGGGTCTTGAAGGCTATCGACTAGGCTACTGTATAAATGCCTATTGCCTTCCCTGTTCCCATTGTACGACCATAAGACCAGCGACAGCACAGCTCCCCTTGAAGACACATTGCAACTCTCACCATCACCATCGGCATCCGCCACTACTAGCCCTAGGCTTGACAGCTCAGGCTCGAGTTGTTTCACCAACAGAGGTCAGTCATCAGATTGGAGGTGAACTGTGGGCCTCGGTCCAATACAATGCTCTTTGAAAGTCCATGGTGCTTTCACATGTGATGCAGGTAAATTCCGGCAAGGTCAATAGAGGTACAGGTGGTGTTGCACAGAATTAGTTCAATAGCCTTGGAAAATCAGTCAACCACTGTTAGGATAGTGGTGTAGGAGTTGGACTCTGGTAGTCCGGTGATGAAATCAACAGAGATATCTTCCCAAGGGCCAGCTGGGATTGGTAGCAGTTAGTGTTTGAAGGTCCGGTCATATGACTGCAAAAAGACTGTGACCTAACCAGACTGTGACCAAGTGTAACCGAATGATCAGTCATGGTTACCATCAGTCAGGTTATGGTTATGGTTACAGTCACAGCTCTCATCGGATGGCTGAAAAACCGACACAAGACTGGTTCGAACCGGTTTTTGACATTAACTGACTACTCAAAATTGGAACCAACTACACTGACACAATCTCCACTCCCTGCTTGTCCCACCCCTCAAGCTCTGCAAACTCTTGCTCCACCTGATGAAAGTCCTTGAATTCCTCAAGACAGACTTTGTTTGAATTGAGCGCTGCGTGATCAATGATGGTGTTACACCAGACGTGTTTCATGATTTGTAATTCCTTGAACTGTTCTGACCTGAGCCTTGAGCGCCAGTCTATAGCAACCTCTGCACCAGCAGAAAAAAGTCGCTCACATGGCACAGAAGAGGCCGGAATGGCACATATATCTTGTGTGATAAGGGACAGTGTTGGATAGATAGCAGAATGAGTCTGACAATAATGAGTAAAGAGATTAAGTATAACAAAACACTTACCACCCACCACATGAGAATGTCCATGTCCTTGGTAATGTTCTCTTCAATGATGGTCAGGTAACAGCGGAGTTCTTCGTGCCATCCAAGCATGCCACTACTCTGCTTGACAGCATTCTCCATGAGGGCATGATGATGCCGTTTATATTCATCAGCCAATGTTGTGTTGCCAGCCTGAACACCATCCAACTGAACCCCAGACTTCTGCATCATGTCATGGTGGTTTTCATTCCAGTAATGCAACACAGCATCCTCGACAACTTTCATCGCCTTGTCGTACCAGTTTTTGGCCTGTCAGTTACCTGCAGCCTGCTCTTTTTCCTGTTCCTCAGCACCTCCCCATGCCATCTTAATATAATCCATCTTGAAATAGGAATGCAGAACTAGCAAACATTAGTATGATTGGGTAGTATGATGAGTTCAACGTACCGAGTGAGAGAATATAGACAGGTTTGTGGTCAAACTTGTTGTAATATTTGCTAATCTTGTTGAGACCACACTGTATTGCTGCACGGTACTGGTTGTTTTGCACAGCTTCCTTTTTTGTCTCCCATGCAGTCTGGAGTTCTTCGAGAGCCGGTATACTTCACCATAGTGTAGGATTTTGGTCGCCTGAAAAGTATTCTTGAATATTATTTGCATCCTAACATGATTAATTAGTCAAACATGATGTAGATAGTATGTGGTTGTGACTTACTGCAATGATGTTGTGTATACTGTTCACACGCTCCCAATCCGCCTGCTTGAACATAAAGGTGGTCCAGGATATGCGTTTCATTTGACCATTGCGGTGGATTGATGTGATGGGACCAAAGAGCTTGTCTGTGGAGTTAATGAAGAGGTTGATGGCCTGATTAGACAATGAGCATACAGACGGTGAGTGCTGAATGATCAAAGAACATACTTGACAAAGGTGATATGCACAGCCAAGCATGCTGTCTGCAGTACCCCAACAGACATTACTGTGTAATGGAATGGACAATGGGGGGTTGATACCACAGTTGCCTTGCAGAGTTTCAAAGTATTCAATATGTTGACCACTACATTGTATCTAGATGAGTCTGGTTGTTAGTGGGGTGATGATATCCAATGGCCATTAGACAAACCTTGATAGCAAGTGTATGAATAGCAGCAACAACATCCAGTGAGTTGTCCAGAATGCAGTTGTCAGGGAGTAATGGATCGAACTCCCATATTGCCATCATCATCTCAACAGCTGAAATATTCATAAGTGTGGACATCACAGCCGTAATGGCAAGATTCAAGACATGGCTGAGACATGGAAGTCGGTGTTGGTTTGGGTTGAATGAATACACATTGTGCTTGTGGAGTAAGTCTTTGACTTTATTGCACATCCAGTCATTGTTGCTGGTGTTGTCTGCAGTGATACAAAGAAGCTTGAATGACTGCTCGAAAACAAATGAATAAGAGCAAATGTATACAGATAAAAGAGGAACTGACCTGAGAGTATGACTTTGGAATGATTCTGGCACGCTTGCAGAGGGCAACAAAGTAATAAGCAAGGTTCTTGCTGGTGTGCTGACCAGAGACCACACGAAAACCAACCACCTTTGAACACAGATCCCACGTGGTAGTCTTCATGTCAGAATGAATCCAATGGGCAGTTAAGCCCATGAAGCTTGCCTTCATCTGCTCAACAGACCACATGTCTACCATGGTTGACATGCAGCCAACATTTGAGGACTGGGTGAAATTAGTGATGGCTTGTATTGATTTTAAAGTTGTACCCACCTGGAGCTCGTCCTTGAGGTTGTTCAGGAATGCTGAGAAAGCGTTGTAAACATAGGTTGTGACATCGTGTGTAGAGGGTAGGATCACCTTGGTAGCATTTGGGTGCATTGCTACCAGACAGTTGCGAAACACTGCTTTGTCAGCCACACAGAGACTCTGATCAATTGTTCTCAGTACACTACCAATCAACCTATTCATTTGCCCACCTGATCATCACAGACAATGAATTCAGCAACAGATTTCAAGATTTCCTCTCTTGAAAACATGAGAGGTCCCTTGGTTTTTGAAAGAGACCCATTCAACTTCATTTGTTGCAATCCCTGTGCCATCTTTTGCTTTTCTTGATCTCAATCTTTTAGGACCTGTGGTGGAATAGCTTGGTAATTCTTGTTGATACTTTGTGTGGCGCATCATTCCTGGTACACAGCATAGTGACCCTGAATGTGGTGGCGGCATGATGAGTTGCTGCCTATATGGAACACTCATCGCTTGCCATTCTTCTTCACAAATTTTGCGTCATCTCTGTGTATTGATAAGTTATTTGTTGCCCTGAATTCACTGTTGTTTTGACATGTACCTACAGATCATGCACCATCTTCCTTTTAACAGCTCGGAACCTCCATCTGATTGGTTGAACTGGACAGTAACCCGTTCAGAAAATATGGTCAGTAAGTCGTCCATATTTCCCTTCTTTGTTTGACAGAGCTCAGGATCAGCAATGTCTAGCTCCTCTGGGTCTGTTCATATCTGTCTCAAGGTTAGTATATTTGCGCTACTGTATCAATTGGTCACTTACACCATTCTCTGGTGCCTCTGATTGTTCATCATCTTCAAAGCCTTCAACATCACTGCTCTTGTGTGTGGTGACCTCCTCAATTGCCAACTCAACCTCACCATCTGAGATCTCTTCAACTGCTGATACTGGCTTGACCTTTTTCGCCCTCTTCCATGATCTTTTTGAGGTGTGGCCACATTCAGAGTTGCTATTGTCTGACTGACTATGTTCACTTACACTTGTAGACAGTGCCCTACACCTTTTCACCTTGGCCGATGCTTGGGGCATGTCTTTGGGATGGTGGGGGTAAGGGATTACTCTTCATCCTTTCGCATGCAAGCCATGAGCCTTCTCTGTTGGGACTCTCTGCCTGGTCAATTTTCAGATGTCCAACATTGACAATGTAGCAGACAAAGTAGACACGTGGTTCCAGTAAAAAATACAAGTCTTTTATAGTACCAAACATGTGTTCCCACTTGTCTCATTGCCTGTGTGATGCTTGATGGCCAATTGAAACAACCTCAGGCACAAAGGCAAGGAGGCGTTGAGTGGAACGAGATAAGACCCGGGTGCAGCGCACAAGGGGTCGAGTAGTGAAGGGAAACGAGACAAGGGACCTATGAGTCAATCTCCTTATAATTGGGTGCCTTGTGAGGGAAGACCCAAGAAGAATTGATTGGGGCTCCGATAATTTACAGGCGGTCTTATATACTACTACAAACCGGATTCAAGCGGAGCCTAAACTAGCTAAGGGCAGGCATGGTTACTAAATAAGGAAGTGTGAGACAGAAACTGGCCTGGTCCATGTGAGGGAGGCGATGCTGTGGGGTAAATGCTACTGGAGTGGGAAAGGGTGGCGAGTGATGGCGCCATCATGAGGTTAATGCCATTGGAGTGGGAACGGAAGGCATACTATGGCGTGCAATGTGGGAGTATCGCTATAGGCATGCGACCGGGTGGCGACATAAGGCGCCATTGCAACTGCGGGTTGCCTAAGTGCTGCGGTGCGGCATCAGTAGCCAGTAACCGGGTCTTTACTCTACCGTGGTCCGGTGCCCAGATGCTGCGGCTATCTGTGTTTACTGGTGTGGGAATGGGACTCAGGTGACACCGAGTCACAGCGCTGTGGTGTGCGAAAAGAGAGCTAAGTAAGGGAATGTAGGAAAGAATGGAACGTAGTGTAGCCATGAGCGTAACACCAATCCATGACTGGTTTTTACAAAACCGACTATGACCAACTATGTAACTGTAGTGTAACCGATTGTAACCGGTTACAAGCAGTTCAGTCTGGTCATACGCTTGTCCACCAGTTCCTGTAATTGGTCACAGTCATGGTCATGCCGAAAAAGGCAACATGACTGGACTGAACCGGACCTTGAAACACTAGTAGTGGTTGGATCTTTCCGGCTGGGGGCTGGTTGCTTGGCTTTACCTGGGCACAATGGGTGCAATGCTTGATGTATTCTTGGACATCCTTGGCGATGCTGGGCCAATCGTATTTTTGGCAGATCTGTTCCATCATCTGTTCCACTTTGGGGTGTCCTGCAAGGGGAGCATTGTGGTGCATCTGCAATACCTTGGACCTACAGGCTGGTGGGATGTACACTCGCCCATCCTTCAAGTGACATCCATCAGAGATGGTGTACCCTGATGCCTCCAGGCAGGCCTGGGTTGGTGCCGGGAGCTTGATGGTTTCATAGGAGATGCTATTAGTGAGAGCATTGCTGCTGGGGTGTAGGATGACCATCGTCTCAGCTTTCTTTGTCTCTTGGACTCCTATGGCTTTGGGGGGCACCACCAGCACGTGCTGGTTGTCATCTTCATCGCCTATGGCCAGATTCTCTCATCTGCTAAGGGCATCTGCCTTGCCCATCGTTGTTTTGGGTTTGTGGAATCATTTGAAGTTAAACCTGGACAGATATTGGGCCCATTGGGCCTGTCATCGGTTAAGGTTCTGTCAGGTCATGAACCAGGTCAGATTCTGATGATCATTCCAAATCTGAAACTCATGGGTGGTTCCTTTCAGATAGTGCCTCTATGTCTCCAGCACCCGAATCACACTCAACATCTCTTTGTCCACAATTGGATAGTTCCATTCTTCTGGTGTCATCACATGCGAGGAGTATGCCACAGGATGCCACTTGTTGTTCTTTTCTACTAGGAGAACCACATTGGTGGTGAAGAAAGAAGCATCACTTTTGAGCTGATAATGCTTGTCATTATCAGGGTAGGTGAGTACTGGGGCTGTGGTGAACACTTGTTTGAGCCTGATGAAGGCTTCTTCTCTGGCATTGGTCCAACAAAAGGGTTCATTCTTCCTTGTAAGGTCGTGGAGGGGCTGGGCAAGCTTGGCGAAGTCCTGTATAAAGTGCTGGTAGAAGTTGGCCATGCCAAGGAAGGAGCGAACTCCTCATACATCTCTTGGCCTTGGCCAATCCATTATCGCTGTTACCTTGGCACTATCCATGCTTACTCTGTTTACTCCAATGATCATGCCTAGGAATTCTACTTCCTTTGCCAAGAATATGCACTTGGAGGGTTTGACAAACAGATCATTCTCTTTGAGTCACCTGAGCACCTCTTTCACTACCTTCTGATGCTCCTTGAGATTGTCAGTTGGGGTGAAGATCATCAGGTTGTCAATGTATACTAGAACATTGGCGGACATGTCAGTGAAGATCTCATTCATCATAGTCTGGAAGGTAGCTGGGGAGTTGCAGAGCCCAAAGAATATAACGAGGGGCTTGAACGACCCTCAGTGACAGATGAATGTGGCCTTCTATTCATCGCCCTCTTTGATGCATATGTTGTTGTAGCCCCATTGAAGATCCATCTTGGTGAATAGGCAGGCATTCTTGAGCTGATTGACTAGCTGGGAAATGAGCAGGAGTGGGTAGTTGTTGCGGATGGTGTGTTCATTGAGATACCAGTAATCCTGGACCATCCACTTCTTTCCATCTTTTTTGGGTACAAAGAAGATGGGGATGGTTTGTTTGGACTTGGAGGGGTGTATGTAGCCCTTGCATAGCTGATCATTGATGAACTTGTCTACCTCTTGCTGCTCTTGTGGGCTCAGGGAAATGTTTCAGCCCTTTCTCAGCTTGAAGGAGTCCTTCAGTTCGATAGCGTGGTCCCATGGCTTTCAGACTGGCATGCGCTCAGACTTCTTTTGCTCAAACACCCAGAGGAATGGGTGATACTCCAATGGTACTAGGTCTTGGGCTCTCAGCTCCTTGGTGCTCTGAATCTCCATTTCTTTGGCTTGGGTGCTGCACGCACCCCCTTCTTCAGCTGTCTCTTTCTCCTGTTCTTCAGCCTTCTGGACCACCCAGGATACTCCAGTATAGTTGCATATTTCCAGGCAATCCGGCAAATGCACTGTTCCATTCTTCCAATCAATCTGGGGGTTGTGGGCTTTCAACCAAGGGTATTCAAGAATCAGATCCTTATTCCTAAGGTCAGTTATCTCTACTCAGGCCTTCTCAGTGTGCCCCTGATAGTCTATCAGTACTTCAGCTGTATGGGTTACTGGGCTGGCTCTGTTGGGGATACCATCTGCATTATAGACTAGTATGGGGTTCTCTAGGAGCTCAAGGGGGATTCCATTCTTCCAGGCAAAGTTCTCATGCATGAAGGTCGACTGGGCCCCACTGTCGAGTAGAGCAGAGGTGTTAATGAAATTACCATGCTTGGATTTGACCCAGATGGTCAAGGTAATTTCTTGTCAATTGATGCTAAGGATGTGGATAACAGGGGGTGTGGTTGTCAGGCTTTGCACATGAGGGGAGTGTGGCAGAGTGGGAGGAGTGGGGTATAAAGAGGAATTAAGCACGGCATTGGATTCATGGTTGCCACTGAGCCGCTGGGAAATGGGCTCCTCTTGACCAGGCAAGAAAATAGGTACTATACAGTTGTCAGGGGTGATACGGAAATAGTAGGAGCATGTGATGAATCTTTCTCTAGCCATCAGGGCACCCAATGTGCCCTTCAGGCTCTGCCTTTTCCCTGGTTGTTGTATTTGACATCCTGAAAACCTGACTCTTCCTTGGGGTTAGCTTGCTTCTTCACCACCGTGGCTAACTCTTCCATCCATAGTGGGGTGTTGGCATTGAACTCTTCATTTTCTGCTAGCAGGATCCTGTGAATTGTCTTCCTTATCTTGCAATGGGCACTATGCCCACCTTGTACGAATCTGCAAGAAGGGCACTGGTTGATCCTTGGCTGGCAGCACTCCTTGATTTGATGCCTGGTGCGTTTGCAGTTGAAGCATCTGAATTGGCTATCACTGCTACTCAGCACATAGACTGCTTCATTGGCATTTTCTTCTGCTAACCCCTGCATGCTCATCCTGGGGGCAACCTTTTTTTCTCTGCCGCATATAAACATGAGGGCCTCCATGGTGGTTCTGATCTTTCTGATGTTCTGGAGGTAGTTTGCGGGTGCAGTGGGACGTTTTCCTTCTTTGAACAACTGGGTGATGATGGTCCTTAAGGTATTCTGTTTGAGGAGCTGGATGGTGTGGGTGTCATCAATGTTGGCTTGCTGGTAGAGGGCTTCCCATCAGACTATGAAGTTGTCAGTCTGCATGGTTCCTTGTTTGAACTCTTCCAGCTGGTGGTGAGCCCAGTCTTTCTGGTTGGTGGCCCAGAACAATCCTTCTACTTTGCCTTTTAGATCTGCCCACAAGTAGGTGGGCCCTTTGGCTAGTCTGGTCTGGGTGAAGGGGCTGGCCTTGGATCCTTTGAGGCACAAGAGTACTGCTACCACTGCTTCATAGCTTCCAGAAGGGGTGACGTGTGCATTTACTTTCAGCCATGCTTGCATCTTGGCCCACCATTCCTCGAATTTGGCGATGTTGCCATCATACTTGCTAGGGTCTGCGAACAATTCAACCTTCTTCGCTGTCCCAGGGGGACCAGCAGCTGCCAGTTGGCCTTGAAGTGTCGCGACTGTTTGCTGTTTGGTGGTAATGGCCTGCTCCAGGCGCATGATCTCATTGTTGGAGTCTTGCAATGATCTGGTAAGCAACACAGTCTGCTGGGTTATGGTAGTGAATTCATTTGCCACTGCATTCAATTTGTCATGCATTCCGACAGTAGGGTCAGCCAATAGGGCGAGGAGTGCCTGCAACATACTCAAATCTTGTTTCTTTCCAGATAGTCTTCTTTGCGGCTTTCTTATACCAGCTTCTTTGGCTTCTTCAGCTCTTGAACAGGAGCAGTGCTAAAGGTCTCGAGCAGATGATGGTCTTCTGATCTTGCCAATCTCCTGGTCTCAGCCTGTTGAGGATCCTTATCTTCCTTGGTTCTGTGTACCTCTTCAGTTTGCTTAGTAATCCCCCTATGGCTAAACCACAGGCAGTTCTGATTTCAAAAGAGATAACTACCAATCGTTAGCTGGCTCAGCTGTTGGCCAACCATTGCTATTGGTATCGTATCTGAAAGTCTCTCCATGTAGTGCAATAGCAGAGGTAGTGCCTATAGAAAACTTGCTGTGAGGGATGCGAAAGAAAAGTTCTAAAGAAATTTGGCAGGTCACTTTAAGCTTTCTTGGGGGTGCAGGTATTTTGGGGTTTGTTCACTGCAAACGATACTTGAACTGGTGGGTCTGTTCGGCCAAGATCAGTGTTGTGGGCAATGCAGAGGGTAGGGTCTATCACAGGTGTGATAGTCAGGGGAGTAGGAAAGAGGGCAAGCGAGTTGTGCCTCAATAAAGGTGGCGTATGTGGTGCACTGGTGTTGGTGCTCTTCTGCCTCAGCTATGAGGCAATGGAGGATAGCAGGGAAAAGTGGAGGAGGTGTAGGCAGAATGAAGTTGTTTGGATTGATGTCAGCAAAAGGGTATGGGGGATAAACTGGGTCGGGCATAGCTGACGAAGCCCAAGTACTCCTGCTACTCCACTCAGTGATCCAGGTGTTGAACTTCTCCTGAAAGTCCTGCTGGGTCCTTTCTAACTCAGCAGCAGCATTGGCTTTGAGGCATGAGGCGACAGAGGCGAGAAGGTCGAGGTTGACAAGTCACTGTGGGTGAGGGGCAAATACTAGATGCTGTCCAACTTCTTGCTTAGCCACGAGAGAAGTGGGGGCCAACTGGGTGTAATTAGTGTTCACTAGTTTCCTTCATCATTAGAAAGGCTGAATGATGGTATAGTACAGCTCACTGCTTGTGAGGGTCCTGGGTTGAGAAAAGGGGAGAGGTGCTTTGGGGAAGTCGAAGAGCAATGACAGCGAAGCTAGCAATCAATTCTTAATGAAACAACCTTGGGCACTAAGTACCTTTGGCTGCATAGCAGAGGATGTATGAAAGTGTATGAAAGTATAGGGCTGAGTCAAACTTCTTATAACTGGGTGCCTTGTGAGGGAAAACCCAAGAAGAATTGATTGGAGTTCTGACAATTACATGGGGGGTTTATATACTACTAGCTACCTAAGTTGGAACTCCATCTAAATATTGTTAGGGCAGGCCAGGTTACTAAGTATGGAAGTGTGAAGTGAAAACTGGCCTGGTCTGTGTGTGCAGGGCTGTACTGTGGGATATCGGCTATTGGCATGGGATAGGATGGTGAGTGATGGCACAATAGCAGGAGTTCTGCAATTGGAGGAAAAAGAAAATAAGGGAATCATACAATGTGCAGGGATAATGCCATTGGCATGGGCGTGAAGTGTGCAAGTATGGCAAGTGATGGCACCATCCACAGTCACTGTGATGTCAGCTGCTTAGGTAAAAGGGGCTTTGCACTACCTTGGTCAGGTGCCCTTATGCTGTAAGCATATGCTGAGGTGGCATGAGAGCAAGGGCAGATGTTACCGAGTCGTGGCTGGCTGGTGTGGGTACCTATGCCTAAGTAAGGGAGTGTAGGGGTGAAAAGAGTGGAAGTGTAGTGCTGAAGGCACAAAGTGTAACAGAGCTGGAGTGGGGATGAAGGTGGGTGGTGACTGCTAGGGCAACAAGGGGTTGAGGAGTACTTATTGTAGGGCATTGCAGGGTGCTGGAACTGTAGTAAGGGAGTGCGAGTGACTGAGCTAAGGGCCAGAGTAAAGGAAAAAGAGTAGCGAGGGCCTGAGTGTAGCATTGAGTATGGCACGATCGTAACACCACTGGTTGATATCAAGTCATGATTATTGGCAAAGCTTGCATCAGCATATCCATAGAATTTGCCAGTATTATTCTCTTTTGTATAAGTAATGCCTAGATTCTTTGTTCCTTGTAGATAGTGTAGGATGCATTTGGCTGCAGTCCAATGCTCTAAATCAGGATTATGATTGAAAGAACAAAGTTTATTTATGGCATATGCAATATCAGGGTGTGTCCCAATTGCAGTGTACATTAGTGAACCTGTAAGTGACACATATTTCCCATAATGGGAGGTGGGCTCAGTGCTTGGTTTGCATGGTTCAAGTTTCACATTTGGATAGACACAGTACTTCCATCATGCATAAGGTACCATATAAGTAGACTTTCAATATATTGTGTCTGCTTAATGGTCAGTGTCCCCAGTTTTTAATCACATGTGATCTCAAATCTGATGAGTTTGCTTGGTTCACCTAATTCAGTAATGTCAAACAGGTTATGTAAGTCCCCTTTTAGTTTGACCATCTTTTCTTTACTGTTCATAAACAGTAGTAGGTCATTGACCCATACTGTTATGATTTTGATGGAACTCCCATCATGCTATATGTAGATATAAGGGTCAGTATAGAGATGTTTGAACTTGATCTCACTGAGTTTAGTATTCAGTTCAGTGTTCCATTTCCAACTGGACTGCTTAACATCAGCAAATTCCAAATGTTATATAAAGGTCTGGATAGGTAGTCATAGACTTCACAGAGTTGCAGCAAGGTCTCCTATTGTACAGAACAGCTACAGAGAGCCACAGGCTGTACAGCAATTAGTCATCTTATACAGCATTGCATAGTGATTTGTCAGCACATACAGTGCTGCACTGCTGTACAGAGTGGGGTGGCTGTGCAGATGTACACAGGCATGTATAGACAATACAAAGCATAGGCTACATACAGTGGCTCAAACAATTGTCTGAATATTTGCATGTTTTTCACTAATGGCAATATTTCCTAACAACCACTAATCCTCACCTCACACTATTGATGTATGAAATGAAGATCTTACTCTTGGCTATAGGATTTGTTAAGATCAACTCAGAGTAGGAAGTTGACCTTAGCCTTGAATAGCCCAGCAGTGATGATGATCTATTATTGAAGCAAATATGGGACTTATTCTGCCTCAGTCTGTCAAGGACTTTATCTGGTGAAGCTAGTGAACTTGAAAAGACAAACTCTAACAAGCTCTGAGGGCTGGGGCAAAGGGAATATAATCATGGAAGACTAGCTTAGGGTACAGGGTAGTAAGAGCTACAGTGACTCCATAAACTGTTGCAATGCCTAACCCAGATGTGGTGCATGAAGCACACCACAAACACCTGTGGGAATTTCGCTTAACTGTGGGTAAATGAAAGATAGCCCTTACTCTTGGCTACAAAATGGTCTCTTAGTCAAAATATTTGGCCCAAGGGATGATGAGATATAGCCATTTTGAAACAGTCATGTCATTGCAACAGTTTATGTACTTTTCATTAGGAGAGGAAATTAGTAT
>JBBPTI010000586.1:0-12483 GCA_038093995.1 Tylopilus aff. callainus
AATGGCCATATCTCCATAGCCACTAGGCCAAATCACATGATCAAGAGATGGTTTTGTAGCTCTTTGTTTGTACTTTGTTTGTCTCTACTACAGCTAAGCGAAATTCCCAGGGGTGATTGCGGTGCGCGAAGCGCACCGTGTTGGGGTTAGACATTGCAACAGTTTTGTTGCTCACTGTATGATGCAGGTAGATATTGGCGAGATTGAGGGAAGTGCAGGTGGAGTTGCAGGGGACGAGCTTGACCGCTTTGGAGAAGTGGTCGACGACAGTGAGTATGGTGGTGTATGAATTGGAGAGAGGGAGTCCAGTGATGAAATCCACAGAGATATTCTGCCAGGGCCCCGCAGGGATAGGTAGTGGCTGAAGGGGCCCTGCAGGTGGCTTATTCGAGGGCTTGGTTTGTGTGCACCTCGGACATCTCTTTATGTAGTCAGCGGCGTTGATGACCAGGGACAGCCAATCGTAATACCACTGGAGTAACTCCATTGTCCGTGCAACACTGGGGTGTCCAGCCACCGGAACGTCGTGGTGTAAGCAGAGCACCTCAGGTCTGCATGCTGGGGGTACATACACTTTTCCATCTTTCATTCGGCACCCATCCTCGATGTGGTATCCCTGGCCCTTGAGTCTCTTCTGCACCGGGGCTGGGAGCTTGATTGTCTCGTGTGATATCTGGTCCATCAACCGGTCTCCAGAATGGTGCAGGACCGTGGCTTCCTCAGTAACACCTTCCTCGGCTTCCTCTTGTCGTGCCTGCCTGTGCATGAAAACCTGTATCTGTTCAGGGGGAATGACTACCACGTCGTGGTTGTCCTCAGCATCTCCAACTGCTAAGTCCTCTCGGTGTGATAGCACATCGGCCTTTCCCATGGTTGTGCCGGACTTGTGGCACCACTTGAAGTTGAAGCGGGAGAGATATTGGGCCCAGCGGGCTTGTCTTCAATTGAGGTTCTGCCATGTCATGAACCACTTGAGATTCTCGTGGTCATTCCATACCTCGAATTGCTGCTCGGCCCCTTCCAAGTAGTGCCACCAATCTTCCAAACCTCTAATCACACTCAATATTTCCTTGTCAGCTATGGGGTAATTGCACTCTTCGGACATCATGGCATGCAAGGCATAGGCTATGGGGTGCCATTTTTCTTCTTCCTCCACCAGGAGCACTTCTCCGGTTGCATAGGACGAGGCATCGCACTTGAGTTGGTACTTCTTGTTATGATTGGGGTAGGCTAATACTGGGGTGGTGGTGAAAGCTTCTTTGAGACGGTCGAAGGCCATTTGCCGCTGGTCGGTCCAGCAGAAAGGTTTGTCTTTCTTGGTTAGGTCATGGAGGGGCCGTGCGGTGTGGGCGAAGTCCTGTATAAAGTGGCGGTAGAAGTTCACCATGCCTAGAAAGGCCCGAACTCCTTGAACTGTGGTCGGAACCAGCCACTCTTTTATGGCGGTGACCTTGCTTGGATCCATGCTTACCCCGTCTACTCCTACGATCATGCCAAGGAACTCCAACTCT
The DNA here is from genome assembly GCA_038093995.1 of Tylopilus aff. callainus. Lineage (NCBI taxonomy): Eukaryota > Fungi > Basidiomycota > Agaricomycetes > Boletales > Boletaceae > Tylopilus > Tylopilus aff. callainus. The sequence continues at coordinate 1,512 of JBBPTI010000586.1, forward strand.
TTTACTCCGAAGGTGCACTTTTTGGGCTTAACGAAGAGGTCGTTTTCATGCAGTTGATGGAGGACTTCTAGGACTATGGCCTCATGGGCCTTCCTGTCATCGGTGGGGGTGAAGATGAGGAGATCGTTGATGTATACCATGACGTTCTCGGACATGTCCGTGAAGATGTCATTCATCATTGTCTGGAACGTGGCGGGCGAATTGCATAGTCCGAAGAACATTACCAATGGTTTGAAGGTGCCGCAGTGACAAGTGAAGGCGGCCTTCCATTCGTCTCCTTCTTTGATCCGGACATTGTTATAGCCCCAGCGGAGATCCATCTTGGTGAAGAGCTGGGCGGTTCGGAGGCAGTCTATAAGTTGGGCTATGAGAGGAAGCGGGTAGTTGTTGCAGACCGTATGCTCGTTCAAGTACCTATAGTCCTGTACCATGCGTTTGCGGCCATCTTTCTTTGGCACAAAGAAAACCGGTGAGGTCTGTTCGGACTTGGAGGGCCAGATATACCCTTTTGCAAGCTGCTCATCTATGAAGTCATCCACTTCCTTCTGCTCCTGTGGGCTCAGGGGGATGTTTCGGCCCTTCTTTGGTATGAAAGTGTCCTTCAGCTCGATGGCGTGGTCTCATGGCTTCCAGACTGGCATCCTCTCGGACTCTTTTTGCTCGAAGGTCTTGAGGTAGCGGTGGTACACCGGGGGTACTAACTCCCGAGGAGCTTTTCCTTCTTGCTGTTTTCTGGTGTCCCGTTGCTCCTCGGCGACCCGGACTTCCAATTCTTCGGCTCTGCGGATGACCCGCAATACTCCGGAGTAGTTGCACAACTCCGGGCAATCTGGCATGTGGACTGTACCGGTCTTCCAATTGATCTGTGGGTTATGCTCTTTTAGCCATGTATGCCCCAGAATCAGATCTTTGCTTCCTAAATCTGTTACCCCTACCTGGGTCTTTTCCACATGACCCTGGTATTCCAATAGAACTGTGGCCGCATGGGTAACAGGCCCGGCTTTGTTCGGGGTTCCATCGGCGTTGTAGACGTATATGGGCTGCTCAAGTTCTTCAGTAGGGATACGGTGTTGGCGAACATACTCTCAGTGTATGAATGAGGACTGGGCCCCACTGTCAAGCAAGGCGGAGGCCAGCATGAAGTCGCCAGTGCGGGTCTTGATCTGGACCTGCATGAGTATTTCCTTTCTTTTATGCTGCCCTAGTATGCGAATCTGTGGGGGGTTAGTCGGGGTTTTTTTGCGCGCGTGAGGGGGAAGATACTTGTTAGAGGAATTAAGCATGGCATTTGGTTCATGGTTGCTGCCAAGCCGCTGGGGAGTGGACTCCTCTAGACCGGGCAATCTAAGGGGAATACACCACTCTCGGTCTTTAGAGATGATAACATGGGTGATAGGGGCGCGCTTTATAGGAATCTTACTGGCCTTTGGAACACCCGACGCGTTCCTTAGGCCCTGCTTTTTCCCTTCTTCTGGGATTCTTCGATTGGAAAATCCAAACCCATCTCCGGGTTGTTTCTCTTGCATATTTCTTCTGCCAACTCAGCAATCCTAACTGGCGCTTCGGAGCTGGTGGGTTCTTCATCCTTGGGTAGCGGTATCCTCCACAGCGTTTTCCTTTTGGTGCAATAAGCGCTGTGCCCACCATGAACAAACTTACAGGCTGGGCATTGATTTATCTTTGGCTTCTGGCATTCTCGAATCCTATGGCCGGTCTGTTTGCAATTAAAGCACTTTGTGCAGGTATTGCTGCTTGGGAGGGCATATACATCTTCTTCAGTGTTCTCCCGCGCTAACCCTTGACTGCTAATCCTCACTGGGGCCTTCCTTTCATACCCCCTTATGAAGCCGAGCGCTTCCATTGCGCATCCAGTCTTCCTAATATGGTCCAGATAGAGTGCTGGCTTGTCCTGGCGCTTTCCTTCCTTGAAGATCTGTAAGATGATATGGCGGGCTGTGTTTTGTTCCAAGAGGCGGACTGCGTGCGTGTTGTCGATTTGGGCTTGCTGGTAGAGGGCTTCCCAGTAGACTAAGAAGTTGTTGGTCCGCATGTTCTGCTGTCTGAACTCCTCCAGCTGGCAACAAGCCCAGTCTTTCTGGTTTGCTGCACGGAAGAGGCCTTCAATCTCGGCCTCGCAGTCCGTCCATCTGTACACGTTGCCCTGGGATAGGCGTGTTTGTGCGAAGGGGCCGGCTTTTGGTCCTTTGAGCCGGGAGAGTACTGCCACTACCACTTCATAGCTGCCAGCAGGGGCAACGTGCGCATTGATCCGGAGCCATGCCTTCATCTTGGCCCACCATTCTTCAAACTTGGCAATTGTGCCATCGTACTTGCCTGGGTTGGTGAAGAGTTCAACTTTCTTCGAAGTACCTGGAGGGCCCACTGCGGCGATCTGACCCTGTAGTGTTGCAACTGTGGTTTGCCCGGTGGTCACCAGCTGCTCGAGACGGATGATCTTGTTGTTGGATGTGTGCAGCAATTGAGCGAGTTGGATATTCTGCATGGTGACAGTGGTGAACTCAGCCGCAATGGCAGCGAGTTTGTCCGGTAGAGGAATAGTGGGGTCTGTGATGGTATCGAGGAGTGCCTGCAACATATTGGAAACGTACTTCTTTCCTGATTACTGGCGCCTTATATTTCTTATACCAGCTGCGGCTGGGCCTTTCAAATGGGAGCGGCGCTAAAGGTCTCGTGCGGACTACGATCTTCTGATCTCGATAGTCTCCTGGACGCGGCCTGTTGAGGATCCTGATTACTCTTCCTTCAGGATGTGTTCAGTGTTCTCTCGGCTTGCTGAGTAATCCCCCTATAGCTAGAGCCTGGAACGATTCTTCAATTTAATCTGTAAACAAAAACTTCTACCAGTCATCCTGGGGTGCTGGCTCTGCCCAGTTGGTAGGTATGGTCTCGTAGCAGAGGTTGCGACCTTGTACGCCTGTGGGTGTGGAAAGAATAAGGGAGTATTCGCCTGTGGGTGCCTGAACAGAAATCAAAAGGGTATTGCGATCAAATTGAACGCAAGTGAGAATGCGATAAATGCAAAACACAAGTAACCAGAAAGAAATAAAACAAGAAGCTGAAAGGTAATACCAAAACAAAAGCAGAAACATCCTTGGAAGTGAAAGCTAAAACTAAAAAGGGAGGGAGACACAAAGATGTAAGTACAAAAAGAGAAATTAGAGGAACTTGCTGGGCCGCTTCAGAAGGTTTCTTGGGTGGAGGCGGCCTGGCTCATTGAGACTGCGCACCAGTGCGGTACCAGATGTCCCAGACTGTTTCGGGTGTGAGTGGGATGGCAGGAAACAGAAGGGGTGGCAAAGGTGATCTGGCCTACAGCAGGCACGGTAGTCTGGTGAAGGGGGTAGGGGCGCGGCGAGCTCTGCCTCTATGCGAGCGCAGTACTCCTGGTAGCGGTGGGTTTGTTCTTCGGCTTCGGCAATGAGCTGGCGAAGAGCAGAAGGCGAAGGAATAGGTGGTGTGGGGGGAACGAAGTTGTTCAGATCGATGTCAGCAACTAGGAATGGGGGATAGACAAGTGTGGGCGTATCTGAAGCCCTGGACCTCGCAGCAAAGTCTGCGATAGCCTGGTCAATCTCTTCCCACAGCTCTCTCTGCTCTCTCTCAGCAGCAGCAGCGGTGTTGGCTTCAAGACAGGAAGCAATGGTGGCGAGGAGGTTGAGGTTGATGGGGCGAACTGGGCAAGGGGCGACTACTAGACAGTGTCCGCCTGTTGTGCTGCCAACAACAACAGCGGGGGCCGACTTGGCACATGTACCGTTCACTAATGTCCTTCCACATCAATAAGGGGGACGCGGGCTCTGCTCTGCTTACTGATAGCGAAAAGGTTGGTGATGGGTGGGGTGTTCGGGGCAGCCGAAGGGCGACAGCGGCGAATGGGAGAATCAATTCTTAATGAAACAACCTCGGGCACAAAGGCAAGGAGGCATCAAGTGGAACAAGCAAGACAATGTCCCGGGTGCTAGGCACAAGGGGACGAGTAGCGAAGTGAAGCGAAACGGAAAGGTGGATCAAACTCCTTATAAGCAGGTGCCTTGTGAGGGAAGACCCAAGAAGAATTGATTGGGGCTCCGATAATTTACAGGCGGTCTTATATACTACTACAGAAGGGATTCAAGCAGAGCCTAAAGTAAGTGAGGGCAGGCCGAGATACTAAATACGGAAGTGCGAGACAGAAACTGGCCTGGTTCGTGCAAGGGAGGCGGTGCTGCGGGCTAAACGCTACTGGGATGGAAAAGGGTGGCGAGCGATGGTGCCATCGCGAGGTTAATGCCATTGGAGTGAGAACGGATGGTGTACTTATGGCGCAATAGTGGGAGTATCGCTATTGGTGTGGGAAGAGGTGGTGTGCTATGGCATGCAATGCGCGGGTATCACTATAGGTGTGAGACCGGGTGGCGGCATAAGGCGCCATTGCAACTGCAGATTGCCTAAGTGCTGCGGGTGGCATCAGTAGCCGGGTAACCGGGGCTTTACTCTACCATGGTCCGGTGCCCAGATGCTGTGGCTATCTGTGCTTACCGGTGTGGGAATAGGACTCGGGCAAGACCGAGTCGCGGCACTGTGGCATGGGTCAAAGTGGCTAAAGAAGGCAATGTAGGAAAGAATGGAACGTAGCATAGCCGTGAGTGTAATATTTGCGGTGGTAAGACCGGCAGTGGTTTCTAGAGTGTCAACCTGGTCTAGAAAGTGGGGAAGCTCAGTAGGTACCTCCCCAGTAAATTCGGGAGCACCACAAGCCCCATGGGCAGGCATTGTAGTGCCTTGGTTAGCCATTGGTCCAAGTGGAGGGACTATAGGAGGAAGTGGAGGTTGGGGAAGGTGAAGACAAGAGAGTGGTATGGAAATAGGTGCAAGACCAGAGGATGTGGTGAGTGACAACAGAGCATGAAAAATGCAGGCCAGTGGTAGCAGACTTGGGTGAAAAGAGCCCTCAGTGTCGTCAAAGAGATCTTGTAAGGATGGAGCAATGGAAGACGATGTGCTAGGAGATGGAGATGACTGGGGTGAGTAGTCTGCAGTGAGTGGTGAAAGTGAGCCAGAAATCTGAGATGTGGGGCAGTTCTCCTTGACTCTCCTGGAAGTGGACTCTATATATCCACCAGGAATGAAAGGTCCTATGTTCAGCTTGTCACCTAGAATTTCTTCTGCAATAGTCAGACTTAGAGTCTCAACACTGGGGGTCTGCCAGGAACCTGATGGCTGTGTGTCAGCTAAAACAGATGATGTAGAGCAGAGATGGGATTTATTCAGCCAATCTGAATTAGCAGAGGAGTGGTCCAAGCTATCACCTGTCAGTGAACTGAGCTCATGGTCAGTTATGTCAGGGAGGTCAGAACAGTTATGTCTTGCATTTGAGGGTGACACCAGATGAAATAAGGTGGAGTCCTCACTGATTTGTAAATTGCAAAAATGTGCATGTAAATTTTCAAGGTTGGGTTGCTGGGCAATGAGTCATTGACTTCATCTGGAACCCCATTGTAAGTCCCTCATGGTGGGCTCCAGTTGTAAATAAGACAAGGACTCTGGAGTGGACTTTGGTAGAAGTCCTAGAAGTCCTAGGGGTTGTTAGTATGTGTGGGGAGTGATAGGCTCACCCCTAAGGGACTCTGGAGCACAGGGAGTGGAGCAGGGAAGTCCTCAAGTAGTCAACCAGCAAGAAGCACAAGTCCAATGGTCTTTTAAAGCATTAGTGGTCAGAGGCAGTGATGGGAGATGAGATGGTCATAAACAGTGAGTGGTCATGATGCGGTGAACAGTCAGTGAACAGTAAATGATGCAGTGAGAGCTAAAATGGGAGCTACATTCCAAGTTCCTATGACATCACTTTATAGTCTGGGAATGCCTGAGACTTAGGTACAATTGTAGGAACCTGAGTCTAAAAAAGAAACAAGAATAAACTAGTCAAGAGAACATGAAATGAAACAAAACTGACAGTCTTCCAGACTTATTGACAGACTTGCATCCAGTTGACCAGTCCTACTGTACAAGATAAGAAGGGGGGTGTGAAGGTAGAAGCAAAAGGGGCATAGAGACCATATGAAAGGACATGAGATGTAGGGATACCACCATAGAGACGTACCACTCTCTACACTGAACAACATCCCAAATCACAACCAACCTCTGCCTCCTCTGATTGAGGTCAACAGAGATATCAAATACAAAATCATGGAGATCCTAGACTCCAAGATTGACCATAGGTGACATCATTGTCAACTCCTCTACCTTGTCAAATGGGCTGGATATAAAGGAACCAACAAGGAAACATTTTGACTCCTTACTGCTGAGCTTGGCCATGCCAGTGAACTCATCACTGACTTCCACACTGTGTATCCAACTAAACCCAGTCCACAAATTACTTAACTTTGACATCGGACCAGTTGCAAACAAGTTCATTTCAAAGTTATCTATGACTAGGCTAAGAAGCAGAGGGCAGAGGGCTACCTGCATCCTTGTCCACCCTCTTAACATTCATCTCATCCACCCCTTTTTCTCCCTTCTCCTTCTCTTTCTTCTTTTCCTTCTCATCTCCCTTTGCTTCCTTCTCTGACCCCCTCACACCATCCCTTGATGATCCTTGGATGAACTTAGGTGGCCTGTGTCCTGTTATGTAGTCAGCCCACATAACCCACAGGATATTCTCCTGCACCTCCCAAATTCTCCACAGTTCTGCAATCTGCATCTTTTGGACTGCCAACCTATTCACCTCAATCCTCTTCCACCTCTCAATCCTGTCCACCAACCAGCTGAGCATCTCTGCCAACATCCCAAGCCCATCTCAGTTCTCCACCATGACCTCCAACAGGTGCTTTGGCACCAGCCCCTCACCCTCCAAGTCATCCCCATCCTCTACATCATTGTCATCAACCACACTGGCCCCACTCACATCAGTCATTCCTATCATCCATGCCTTCTTTTTTGACTTCAGCACTGACTCCACCCATAGCCTCCTCCACTCTCCCTTCAGCACCTCATTGACTGACTTCTCTGACCCATCTTTGCCCCCACTCCAACTGCACTTCTTGCACACCATTTGACAGGGTGCACATGCCATCACCTTCTTCACCCCCTCCCATGCTTTGCACTGCCCCACTCAATGCAGGTGCAGGCAACAGTCACAAGGGCCAGGCCCCACTTTTGCCCCTGCACCCACCATCTGCATATGCTGTGCAGCCTGCACCTCCACTGCCACTCTCCTGCATTCTGCAATGAGCCTCTGTTCCTCTGCCTGCCATGCCCACTTCTCTTCCTTGGCACATCTTCATTCCTCCTCCTTGTGATGCCTCTCTTCCTCCTCCACTTTGTAACACTAGGAAATACTGTTAGTATCCACATACAGCTGACCAACAACTCACCTCCTCATGCTCCTTGTACTTCTCCTCCTTCACCCTCTCCCAATGCCTCTTCTCCTCCTCCAATCAATATGCCTTCTTTGCTGTCTTCACCACCACCATCAATATGTCATCATCCGAGTCAGTGAACAACTCATCATCATCCACCATTGTCCAATTGTGCTTGTCACTGCTCTTAGGCATGGTAATAGTTCAAGTTCAAGCCTGGTCAAAGCAGAGTGCCACATTTTATGGTCATGGGAACCTTCAAACTCTGCCTTTTGCCTTGTGGTGATGCATCACACCATCAAGGCCCACTCTTAGCCCAAGTCCCTCATGGGTTCGGGACCTAAAGGGGGGATACTGTCATGACCATGACAACCCTGCCCAATCATAGATATGTTTTTATTATGTTCCAATTCTATTCCAACCCTCTCTGCTCCATTTCATACTTAGTTGTTTTCTTTCTCTTTAGTTTCCCCCAACTCCAACTCCATTTTCATCACATGACCACATATGCAGATCACTGGTCACCATACTGTGGTGACTGCACCTTCAGTCACTTACCAATCATGACATCATATCTTATGATCTGTATTCTCATGTTCCATTTCTTCTGACCACATAGCCCTTTGCAGGGTTTGTCATGCCCTCTATATTGTACTGCCTCCAACTCTTGTATTTAATCTGCTTTACTGAGGACTTACTCCTCAGTTTGAATATCATCAATCTTCTACAAGTCTACTCAACTCCCTTTGTCCTCAGTCCCCAGACAAGTTCCAACCTTGCTCACCTCTGTTCCCCTCTCATCTCTTTATCTCTGACCCTTGACCTCCAAAGTTTGGACTAGGATCATACCAGGGCACAGTGCTCCACCTGAGCTACTAAAGCCAAAGTCCATTCCCTACATCCTCCACTGCTGTCATTCCCTTGCCCATATATCTGACTGGGTCAAATCTGAGCAGAGTTGAACAGATTCTGATACTATACTACAAAAGTAGCAAACATTGTAATGCTTTTGGAGTCACTGTAAGTCTGAGGGGGTCAGAATACTGTGTATATAGTTAAAGAGTTTGAGATAAGAACTTGGCACAGGACTTGTGTGTCACACCCTTACCAAAGCTTGCATCCTTAACTTCAGAGATTAAAGGCAATAGGAGGGAAGACAGAGATAAGGGAAGACAAGGGACTTGAACATGGGAGGGAGACTTTTGTTAATATTTATACTGAAGTACAACTCAGAATTTGTAGAGTTTATATACTAAAGTATGTAGCAGAATTTGGAATAAGAAATGAAGGTGATTATGAATGCAATATAGAGAACACAGCAATCAGTAATCAAGACAGAGTATGCAAGTGAAACTATGCCAGAGGGCAATACACTAAGGAATGTAGAGTTACAAATAACAGAACTAGAACAAATGAAAATGAGGCAGAAGCAGTGCTGGGTGTGCAGTTTGGAGATGTGAATTCTGGAATCTAATCACCTGCAAGTTACCTAGTCAAAGCTGTACATGACTTGATATGGTACAAATTATGGTTTGGATGGCACATGGAATATGGTAAGGATGTCTTATATGAGAAAGTAGTTCAAATGACACAGACTTCAGAATTGTGCCAGAGTTTCTATTACAATCCAAATGGCCTTGATGCCTTGCATGGGCCTCACACAGGCCCCACTACACTCTTTCCCTTGCTTGGCCTAGCTTGTTCACTAGCCCTCACCTTCTAGACACCTTCTTTATGCCTTACGAAGCCCTTACTAGTGCTTAACCCTTGCTGCCTATGCTCTACAGCCCCTTGTCACTATATTTGGCCTCACCCTTGTCTTAGCTCCCTGCACATGACCTACAGTCTCATGGTCACCTGATGCATATAATCTGTTAGTGATGCCTCACAGCACAGTCTCACTCTTGATCACATGACCCCACACATGACACAATCTCAATCCTTGCACAGCCACTCAGCCTACCAGCATAGTTCCCTGCAGCACAAACTATAGCACTAACAACCCCATACACTGGCATATGTCCACTACCCTGACCACCCTGCTACAGATGCACCCACACATAGCTAATGCTCCCACAGCATAGACACTGGCCACTTGCTCCTTACAAATGACCACAGTATGTCATCAACCATAGCCCTTAACCCCAACATCACCTCCAGCTCTTCATACATTCCAGTCCCACTCCACAGTTCCACATCATGCCATAGTCACAACATCTTGCACCATGACCACACAATCACTCACCATTGCACAGCCCTTGTCCCTTAGCCTATAGTGATACTCATGCACTGACTCTGCATAACTTACACAGACTCATGATCAATAGCCATTTGTCCACACTCATACCCTTGACTCAGGGTTATGCTGCCACACTGCCTCTAGCATAGCCAGGCACTGCCCTACACTACATTCCACAGCCCCAAGCATAGCCCTGCTCACACAGACCACAACCACTTTGACCTCACAGACCATATAAAGCAATAGAGCCTGCCCTCACAAACCCATATGTAGCAATAGTGTATAAATATGTACAAACTCTGTAACAGTATATACAGTGACTTCCAAAATTGAGTCAATGTTTTGAGATTTTGAAGTGTTTACTATATAACTCACTGGAAAGAACAAATAGAGCCAAAGTATAAGTGGGTGGTTGAAAGCACATGCTCCTGGCTATGTGTGAAAAAAATATTGATGTGATTTGAATATGTATCCATGGAGATATAGTCAATTCAAATCAGCAAGTCATTAACTCAATTTTGTAACTATGTATCAAATCCACAGAATCAGCCAATTCTAGTACTTTGTATGGCCTCCTTTGGCCTTGATCAGTGCTTGGATCCTCCTAGGCATGCTTTCAATCAAGTTCTGACACACCTCTGGATCTATATTGTGTTACAACCTTGTTCACCTTGCCCCTGTCTTTTTCCCTTTCCTGGTTCTACCCCTATTGCAACACTGGTATACTATCTGGCCTGCATACTAACAGCACTCACACACCACATGATGGCTGCACCAAGCTGTGTCTACCTTAGTAAGCAGTCCAGAAGCTCCTTGCACAGCCCCATGACATCATAGTCACCTCATATCATGCCATCATGGCGTGATCACACATCACTGGCACCTGGGCTGTGCAAGGTAGTGTAGCAACTCCCCATGACTCACCCTCAGCCAGTAGCATAAGCCCTGCACTCCCACATCTGCCCTAACATCTCCCATATGTAGTAGTTGTGTGCAAGTATGTACAAAGCCCTGTAACTGTATATAAGGCTGGCAATTCAGCCCCAGGATCCTCATTTGAGTTATCTTGGGTTTTCTCCTTAGTCCTCAGTCAACACCTGGGCCCCCACTAGCTCTAGTCACCACCATTCCCATTTGCTACCCTCTAGCTCACTACCCACACCACTAAGGGTTGTTTCATATTGTTTCATACTTCTGCCACTCTCTCCCAAATTTCCCATACTCCTTTGGCATGTCTTGGATACTTGGCAAGCTCCTTTTTGATATGATGCCAGAGATGTTCAATGGGACTAAGATCTGGAGATTGTGGAGGCCAGTCCAGGACTTTGATATTATTGTCTTCCATCCACTTCTTGGCCTTTTTGGAGGTGTGTTT
>JBBPTI010000588.1:0-12429 GCA_038093995.1 Tylopilus aff. callainus
TTGACAACAGTGAGTATGGTTGTGTATGAGTTGGAGAGAGGAAGTCCAGTGATGAAGTCTACCGAGATGTCCTGCCAAGGCTTGGACAGGATGGGTAGCGGTTGTAGGGGCCCGGTAGGCGGTTTATTGGATGGTTTGACTTGGGTGCACCTGGGACATCTTTTCACATACTCTGTTGCGTCCTGGGCCAGGGAGGCCCAAATGTAGTGTTGTTGTATTAGCTCTATGGTCTGGACTACTCCAGGATGGCCTGCTACTGGGGTGTCATGATGGAGACGGAGTATCTCAGGCCTGCAGGCTGGGAGAACATATACCTTTCCTTCCTTCATGCAGCATCCATTCTCAATGTGGTATCCCTGCCCTTCTAACCTTTTCTGCACTGGGTGGGGAAGCTTAATGGTCTCATGGGAAATCTGGTCAGTTAGTTGGTTCCCAGAATGGTGGAGTACCATTGCTTCTTCAGTCACCAATTCCGACGCTTCATCTGCTCGTGCTGTTTGCTTTGTCCGGCGGACCTGTATCTGTTCAGGGGGGATTACCACTATGTCATGGTTGTCCTCTGCATCTCCTACCACTAGATCTTCTCTCCTGGACAGTGCATCAGCCTTTCCCATAGTGGAGCCAGGCTTGTGGCACCACTTGAAGTTGAATTGGGAGAGATACTGGGCCCATCGGGCTTGTCTCCGATTGAGGTTTTGGTGTGTCATGAACCAGGTGAGGTTTTGGTGGTCATTCCATACCTTGAACTGCTGCTCGGCCCCTTCTAAGTAATGCCACCAATCCTCCAAACCTCTTATCATGCTTAGCATCTCTTTGTTGGTGATGGGGTAGTTGTGCTCTTCTGGCATCATTGCATGCAAAGCATAAGCCACAGGGTGCCATTTTTCATCTTCTTCCACCAGGAGCACGCCTCTAGTAGCATAGGAGGAGGCATCACATTCCAACCAATACTTCTTGTTGTGATCTGGGTAAGCTAAGACCGGGGCCATGGTGAAGGCTTCTTTGAGGCAGTCAAAGGCCTCCTAGCACTTGTCAGTCCAGCAAAAGGGCTCATCTTTGTGGGTGAGATCATGAAGAGGGCGGGCGATCTGCGGGAAGTCTTGTATGGATCTGCAGTAAAAGTTGGCCATTCCAAGAAAGGCCCGGACTCCTCTGACCATAGCTGGAACCAGCCATTCCTTTATGGCAGTAACTTTGCTTGGGTCCATGCTTACCCCATTTACCCCAATGATCATCCCTAGGAACTCCAACTTCTATACTCCGAACATGCATTTCTCTGGTTTCACAAAGAGGTTGTTTTCTTCCAGCCACTTGAGAACCTCTAGAACTACTGCTTCGTGGGCTTTTCAGTTGTTTGTGGGGGTGAAAATAAGGAGGTCGTCAATGTATACCATGACATTTTTGGCCATGTCAGCAAAGATCTTATTCATCATGGTCTGGAAGGTGGCTGGCGAGTTGCACAGGCCAAAGAACATCACAAGGGATTCGAAGGCCCCATGATGGCAAGTGAAAGCCGCCTTCCATTCATCGCCTTCCTTTATTCGGACATTGTTGTAGCCCCAGTGGAGGTCCATCTTGGTGAAGAGTTGGGTGGATCGTAGTTTGTCCACTAGCTGGGCAATAAGGGGGAGTGGATAGTTATTGCACACCATGTGTTCATTGAGGTACTGATAGTCTTGTACCATGTGCTTTTGACCATCCTTCTTTGGCACAAAGAAGACCGGGGAAGTCTGTTCAAACTTGGAGGGGCGGATGTAGCCCTTTGCTAACTGCTCATTGATGAAGTCATCCACTTCTTTTTGCTCTTGCAGACTAAGGGGGATATTGCGGCCTTTTCAGGGAGTGAAAGTATCTTTTAGCTCAATGGTGTGATCCCAGGGCTTTCAAATCAGCATCCACTCAGATTCCTTCTATTCAAAGGTCTTGAGGTAGCAGTGGTACACTGGGGGTACTAACTCCCATGGAGCTTTTCCTTCTTGCTTTGATCTGGTGTTCCTTTGCTCCTCAGCAACCCAAATCTCCATTTCCTCTGCTCTGTGGACAACCTGCAATACTCTGGAGTAGTTGCATAGCTCCAGGCAGTCTGGGAGTGTGACTGAACCGGTCTTCCAGTTGATTTGGGGGTTGTGCTCTTTTAGCCAGGTATATCCTAGGATGAGGTCCTTACTCCCTAGGTTGGTCACTTCAACATAGGTCTTTTTCACATGACCCTGATATTCCTCAGTGGGGATGCGGTTCTGGCAGATGTACTCTTGGTGTATGAATGAGGATTGGGTACTGCTATCGAGCAGGGCGGATGCCAGTATGAAATCACCAGTCCAAGTCTTGACCTGTACTTGCATGAGGATTTCCTTGCATCTCTGCTGCCCTAAGATGTGTATCTGGGGAGGTGTCGGGATTTCTTTGCACATGTGAGGGGGCATATACTTGTTAGAGGAATTAAGCACGGCATTGGGTTCACAGTTGCCACTGAGCCACTGGAGAGTGGGCTCCTCTAGACTGGGCAATCTAAGGGGAATACATCATTCTCAGTTTTAGAAAAGATAACATGGATAATAGGGGCATGCTTTGGAACATTACTGGCCTGTTGAACACCCGATGCATTCTTCAGGCCCTGCCTTTTCCCTTCTCCTGGGAACTTTCAATTGGAAAATCCGAACTCATCTCTGGGTTGTTTCTCTTGTGGATCTCTTTAGCCAGCTCAGCAATGCACACCAGAGGCTCACTGGTGGTGAATTCTTCGTCTTTGGCTAGCGGAATCCTTTGCAGCATCTTCCTTTTGGAGCAGTAAGCACTGTGCCCACCATGAACAAACTTACAGGCTGGGGATTGATTGATCTTTGGCTTCTGGCATTTGTGAATCCTATGGCTGGTTTGTTTGCAATTGAAGCATTTGGCACAGGCATCACTGCTTGGGAGGGCATATACATCTTCTTCAAGGTTCTCCCATGCTAACCCTCTGCTGCTAATCCTTGCAGGGGCCTTCCTTTCGTACCCCCTTATGAAGCTGAGTGCTTCCATTGCACATCTGGTCTTCCTGATGTTGTCCATATAGAGTGCCAGTTTGTCCTGACACTTGCCTTCTTTGAATATCTGTAATATAATGTGCTGGGCTGTATTCTGTTCCAAGAGCCACATGGCATGCATGTCATTGATCTGCACTTGCTGGTATAGGGCTTCCCAGCAGACTAGGAAATTGTCAGTCTGCATGTTTTGCTGTTTGAACTCCTCCAGCTGCCAGCATGCCCAGTCTTTTTGGTTCATGGCCTGGAAGAGGCCCTGAATCTCATCTTTGCAATCCTTCCACAGGTATGTATTTCCTTGGGCCAAGCGGGTTTGAGTGAAGGGGCTGGCTTTGGGTCCTTTGAGCTGGGAGAGAACTGCCACAACCACCTCATAACTTCCAGTGGGGGTGACATGCACATTGATGTGGAGCCATGCTTTCATTTTGGCCCACCATTCTTCAAATTGGCCAATGGAGCCGTCATATTCACCTGGGTCTGCGAACAATTCAATTTTCTTCAAAGTTCCTGGAGGGTCCACTGCTGTGATCTGGCCTTGGAGAGTGGCTACCATGCCTTGTCCTACTGTCACCAGCTGCTCGAGATGAATGATCTCGTTGTTGGACGCATGCAGCAATTGAGCGAGTTGGATATTCTGAGTGGTGATGGTGGTGAACTTGGCCACAATGGCAGCAAGTTTGTCCAGTAGAGGAATAGTGGGGTCGGTGATGGTATCAAGGAGTACCTGCAACATACTGGAAGCGGACTTCTTTCTTTATAACTGGCACCTTGTGTCTTTTATACCAGCTGCGGCTGGGCCTTTCAAATGGGAGTGGCACTAGAGGTCATGAGCAGACTACGGTCTTCTGATCTCAATAGTCTCCTGGTCTTAGCCTATTGAGGATCCTGATTACTCTTCCTTCAGGGTGTGTGCAGCATTCTCTCAGCTTGCTAAGTAATCCCCCTATAGCTGGAGCTGGGAATTTTAGTTCAAATGTGATGGGTTACAAGAATCTACCAATCATCCTGGGGTGCTGACTCAGCCCAGTTGGTAGGGGTGCTTTTGTAGTGGAAGTTGTGGCCTTGTATGCTGGTAGGTGTGGCAATGATAAGGGAGTACTCTCCTGAGGATAACTGTAGGGAAATAAGAAAGGTGTTGCGGTCAAACTGGGTGCGGGTGAGAAGGCGATAAATGCAAAATACAAGTAACAAGAAAGAAATAAAACAAGAAGCTAAAAGGGAGTACCAGAAGAAAAGCAGGAACATCCTTGGAGAAGAAGGCTAAAACTAAAAAGGGTGGAAGCAAGATACAAGTAAGTACAAAAAGAAGAATTAAAGGAATTTGCTGGGCTGCCAGAGAAGGTTTCTTGGGTGAAGGTGGCTGGGTTTGGCTAGACTGCACACCAGTATGGTACCGGATGTCCCAGACTGTTTCAGGTGCAAGTGGAATGGTGGAAAGCGGAAGGGGTGGCGAAGGTGATCTGGCCTGCAACAGGTGCGGTAGTCTGGGGAAGGGGGAAGGGGCACGGCAAGCTGGGCCTCTATGTGAGCGCAGTACTCAGCGTAGCAGCAGGTTTGCTCTTTAGCCTCAGCAATGAGGTGGTGAAGGGTGGATGGAGATGGGATAGGTGGTGTAGGAGGAACAAAGTCGTTTGGGTCAATGTCAGCGACTGGGGTTGGGGAATAAACAAGTGTGGGTGTATCTGATGCCCTGGACCTCGCAGCAAAATCTGCTATTGCCTGGTCGATCTCTTTCCACAACTCTTGCTGCTTTCCTCTTGCTGCTTTCTCTCAGCAGCAGCAGCAGTGTCAACTTCAAAGCAGGAAGTGACAGTGGCAAGAAGGTCAAGATTGATGGGGCAAATTGGGTGAGGGGCAACTACTAGATGCTGTCTGCCTGTTGAGTTGCCAACTACAACAGCAGGGGCCGACTTAGCATGTATAGTGTTCACTAGTGTCCTTCCACGTCAATAAGGGGACGCAGGTACAACTCTGCTTACTAATAATGAAAAGGTGGTGGGGCCTTTGGGGCGGTCGAAAAGCAACAGTGGCAAAGAGAGGAATCAATTCTTAATGAAATGACCTCGGGTGCAAGGCACTAGGAGGCGTGGAGTAGAGAGTAGCGAAGTGAAGCGAAACAGAATGGTGAGTCAATCTCCTAGTATGTGGGTGCCTTGTGAGAGAAGACCCAAGAAGAATTGATTGGGGCTCCAATATAATACAGGCAGTCTTATATACTACTACAGAATGGATTCAAGTGGAGCCTAAAGTAAATAAGGGCAGGCAAGAATACTAAATACAGAAGTGCGAGGCAGAAACTGGCTGAAATGACCTCGGGCACTAAGTGCTAGGAGGTGTATGAGCAAAGACAACTGCAGGTGCTAGGCACTAGGTGGTGTGTAGTGAAAGTGAAGCGAAAGGGAACTATGGACCAATCTCCTAGTATGTGGGTGCCTTGTGAGGGAAGACCCAAGAAGAATTGATTGGGGCTCCAATATAATACAGGTGGTCTTATATACTACTACAATCGGGATTCAAGCGGAGCCTAAAGTAAGTGAGGGCAGGCTGAGATACTAAATACAGAAGTGCAAGGCAGAAACTGGCCTGGTCTGTGCGAGGGAGGCAATGCTGCAGGCTAAACACTACTGGAGTGGGAAAGGGTGGCAAGTGATGGCACCATTGCGAGGTTAATGCCATTGGAGTGGGAACAGATGGTGTATTATGGTGTGCGATGCGCGAGTATTGCTATTTGGCGTGCGAGCGGGTGGTGACATATGGTGCCATTGCAACTGTGGATTGCCTAAGTGCTGTGGCCAGCATCAGTACCTGGGTAATCAGGTCTTTACTCTACTGTGGTCTGGTGCCCAGAATGCTGTGGGTACTGTGCTAGCTGGTGTGGGAACAGGACTCGGGCAATACCAAGTCGTGGCGCTGTGGTGTGGGTCAAAGTGGCTAAAGAAGGGAATGTAGGAAAGAAAGAAACATAGCGTAGCCGTGAGCGTTACACGACCCCCTCCTTAAGGCCCAGATTCCAGATGGGCAGATGAGAAAATAGCGCAAAGGGTGGAGTGAGAGACAGGATGAGGGGTGGAAGGGTGGGCACGGTGGAAGGCAGCCAGGGCATCGGAAGAGTGAGCAAGATTAGAGCGGGATTCCCAAGTGCGTTCGGAAATGTCATACCCCTTCCAATGAATGAGATATTGAAGGCTGTGGCTGACCAAGCGGGAGTCAATAATGTACTCGACCTCATATTCAAGAGTAGTGGGGTCAGTAGCCAGGGAAGGGGGATTGGGGTGAGAAGGGTGCTGACTGGGGAGCGGGGCTATGAACGGCTTAACCTGTGAGACATTAAGGATGGGGTGGATGCGGTATGAGGCAGGAAGGTTGAGGCAAATGGCATTCGGACTGACAAGACCGATAATGGGGAACAGCCCGATCCAGTGATCGGTAAGTTTGAGAGGGCCTGGAAGGGAGAGATGCTCAGTGGAGAGCCAAACCTTATCCCCAATAGAGTAGGAGGGGGCTAGAGAACACTTGCTGATGGCTGCTCACTTCATTGTATCTTGCAAGGTGCAAAGGCGGTCTTGGGCTTCTGCCAAATGATCAGCGTACTGGTTGGCAAGGTTATCGGCTGTGGGGGACTGAGTGACTGTTGGCTCTATCCCAAGAACCGGGGCATAGGTGTGGGTTAGCTGGAAGGGGGACTTGCTGGAAGTGGATAAAACCCTGGAGTTAATGGTGAACTGCGCGAGAGGGAGCCAGTTGCTCCAAGAGTCCAGGTGATCTGCGCAGTAAGTGTGGAGGTATTGTCCTACCTCACAATTCATCCATTTGGTTTGTCCATCAGTCTGCAGGTGGTATGCAGTGGAGAGCCACTGCTGGATCTGGAGCTGGTGGCAGAGATCAGTCATGAGGCAGGATGCAAACTGGGGGCCCCGATCTGACACGATGGATTTCAGGAGACCATGATGTTTCCAGATGTGGTGCAGGTAGATATCAGCAAGATCGAGGGACATGCAGGTGGAGTCGCATGGCACAAGCTTGACCGCTTTGGAGAAGCAGTTGACTATGGTAAGTATGGCCATGTAGGAATTAGAGAGGGGGAGGTCCGTGATGAAGTCTACCGAGATGTCTTGCCAGGGCCCTGAAGGGATGGGTAATGGCTGGAGGGGCCCGGCGGGAGGCTTGTTAAAGGGTTTGACTTGGGTGCACCTTGAGCATCTCTTCATGTAGTCGGTGGCATCGATTGCCAGAGAGGCCCAATCATAGTGCTGCTGGAGTAGCTCCATGGTTCGTGCAACCCCTGGATGGCCGGCCACCGGCGCATCATGGTGGAGGCATAACACCTCAGGTCGGCAAGCTGGTGGTACATACACTCTGCCGTTCTTCATTCGACATTCATCCTCGATGCGATATCCCTGGCCTTCTAGCCTTTTCTGCACTGGTGCTGGAAGCTTGATGGTCTCATGTGAGATCTAATTGGTCAGTCGATCCCCAGAATGGTGCAAGACTGTTGCTTCCTTGGTCATTCCTTCTTCATCAGCCTCGGCCCTTCAGTCCTTGGTCTGTCATACCTGTATTTGCTTGGGGGGAATTACCACCACATCGTGGTTGTCCTCTGCATCTCCAATGGCTAAATCCTCTCTGCACGACAGTGCATCGGCTTTTCCCATGGTTGTGCTGGCCTTGTGACACCACTTGAAGTTGAAACGGGAGAGGTATTGTGCCCAGTGGGCTTGTCTTCAATTAAGGTTTTGCCAAGTCATGAACCACTTGAGATTCTCGTGGTCGTTCCATACCTTGAACTGCTGTTCAGCCCCTTCCAAGTAGTGCCGCCAATCCTCTAATCCTCTAATCACACTCAACATCTCCTTGTTGGCTATGGGATAGTTGTGCTCTTCTGGTGTCATTGCATGTGAGGCATATGCTATGGGGTGCCACTTCTCATCTTCCTCGACCAACAATACCCCACCAGTTGCATAGGAGGAGGCATTGCATTCCAGATGGTACCTTTTGTTATGGTCCGGGTAGGCTAGAATGGGGGTGGTGGTGAAGGTTTCTTTGAGATGGTCAAAGGCTGCCTGTTGCTGGTTGGTCCAGCAGAAGGGTTCGTCTTTCTTGGTTAGGTCATGGAGTGGCCGCGCAATGTGTGCAAAATCCTGTATGAAGCGGTGGTAAAAGTTGGCCATGCCTAAGAAGGCCCGAACTCCTCAGACTGTAGTGGGGACCAGCCATTCCTTTATGGCAGTGACTTTGCTCAGGTCCATGCTTACCCCATTTACTCCTACAATCATCCCGAGGAACTCCAGCTCTTTTACTCCGAAAGTGCACTTCTCTGGCTTGACAAAGAGGTCATTTTCTTCTAATCGTTTGAGAACCTCTAAGACTATTGCCTCATGGGCCTTGCAATCATCGGTGGGGGTAAAGATGAGGAGGTCATCGATGTAGACCATGACGTTTTCGGCCATATCAGTGAAGATGTCATTCATCATGGTTTGGAAGGTGGTAGGTGAGTTGCATAACCCAAAGAACATCACCAGCAATTCAAATGCGCCGCGGTGGCAAGTGAAAGCCGCCTTCCATTCATCTCCTTCCTTGATTCGGACATTGTTATACCCCCAGCGGAGGTCCATTTTGGTAAAGAGTTGAGCAGTGCAGAGCTTGTTGATAAGCTGGGCAATTAGTGGGAGCGGGTAATTGTTGTGGACTGTGTGCTCATTGAGATACCTGTAGTCCTACACCATTCGCTTGCGGCCATCCTTCTTTGGCATGAAGAAGACCGGCGAGGTCTGTTTGGACTTGGAGGGTCAGATATACCCTTTAGCGAGTTGTTCATCCACAAAGTCATCAACCTCCTTCTGCTCCTGTGGGCTAAGGGGAATGTTGCAACCCTTCCGGGGGACAAAAGTATCTTTTAGCTTGATGGCGTGGTCCCATGGCTTTCGGACCAGCATCCGCTCGGACTCCTTCTGCTCAAAGGTCTTGAGGTAGTGGTGGTACACCAGGGGTACTAACTCTTGAGGAGTTTTTCCTTCTTGCTGTTTTCTGGTGCACCATTGCTCCTCAGCAACCCAGATCTCCATTTCTTTGGCTCTGCGGATGACCCACGATATTCCAGAGTAGTTGCATAGCTCTGGACAATCTGGCATAGAGACCATGCCAGTCTTCCAATTGATCTGTGGGTTGTGTTCCTTTAGCCATGTATACCCCAGGATCAGATCTTTGCTTCCTAAATCAGTTACCTCAACCTGGATCTTTTCCACATGACCCTGGTACTCCAATAAGACTGTGGCCGCATGGGTAACAGGACCTGCTTTATTCAGGGTTCCATCGGCATTGTAGACATATATGGGCTGTGGGAGTTCTTCAGTAGGGATATGATTTTGGTGGACATACTCTCTGTGTATGAACAAAGACTGGGCGCTGCTATCGAGCAGGGTGGACGCCAGGATGAAGTCGCCAGTGCGGGTCTTGATCTATACCTGCATCAGTATCTCTTTTCTCTTTTGCTGCCCTAGTATACAAATCTGTGGGGGGTTAGTTGGGGTTTCTTTGCACATGTGAGGGGGAGTGCATTTGTTAGAGGAATTAAGCATGGCATTGGGTTCATGGTTGCTGCCAAGCCGCTGGGGAGCGGACTCCTCTAGACTGGGCAATCTAAGGGGAATACACCATTCTCAGTCTTTAGAAATGATAACATGGGTGATAGGGGCATGCTTGATTGGAGTCTTACCAGCCTTTGGAACACCCGATGCGTTCCTTGGGCCCTGTCTTTTCCCTTCATCTGGGGTCCTTTGATTGGAAAATCCAAACCCATCTCCGGGTTGTTCCTCTTGCGTATTTCTTCCGCCAATTCAGCAATCCTTACCGGGGCTTCTGAGCCCATGGGTTCTTCATCTTCTGCTAGTGGTATCCTCCACAGTGTTTTCCTTTTGGTGCAATAAGCACTATGCCCACCATGAACAAACTTACAGGCTGGGCATTGATTTATCTTCGGCTTCCGGCATTCTCAAATTCTGTGGCCAGTTTGTTTGCAATTGAAGCACTTTGCGTGGGCATTGCTGCTTGGGAGGGCGTATACATCTTCTTCAATGTTCTTCCATGCTAACCCTCGACTGCTAATCCTTGTAGGGGCCTTCCTTTCATACCCCCTGATGAAGCCAAGCGCTTCCATTGCACATCCAGTCTTCCTGATGTTGTCCAAATAGAGCGCCAGCTTGTCCTGGCGCTTTCCTTCCTTGAAGATCTGTAGGATAATGTGGCAGGCCATGTTCTGCTCCAAGAGACGGACCGCATGCATGTCGTTGATCTGTGCCTGTTGGTATAGGGCTTCCCAGTGGATGAGGAAGTTGTTGGTCTGCATGTTCTGCTGCTTGAACTCCTCTAGCTGGCGGCAGGCCCAGTCTTTCTGGTTCGCAGCACGGAAGAGGCCTTCAATCTCGGCCTTGCAGTCCTTCCACAAATAGGCATTGCCCCGGGTGAGGCAGGTTTGTGCAAATGGGCTGGCTTTAGGTCCCCTGAGCTGGGAGAGTACTGCCACTACCGCTTCATAACTTCCAGCAGGGGCAACGTGCGCGTTGATTCAGAGCCATGCTTTCATCTTGGCCCACCATTCTTCAAACTTGGTGATCATTCTGTCATACTCACCAGGGTCCACAAACAATTCAACTTTCTTCGAGGTACCTGAAGGGCCTGCTGTGGCGATCTGCCCTTAGAGGGTGGCTACTATTGCCTGGCTGGTGGTCACCAAACTCTCAAGACAGATAATCTCATTGTTGGATGTGTGTAGCGATTGTGCGAGTTGGATATTCTAACTGGTGATGGTGGTGAACTTGGCCACAATGGCAGCAAGTTTGTCTGGTAGAGGAATAGTGGGGTCAGCGATGGTATTGAGGAGCACCTGCGACATACTGGAAGCAGACTTCTTTCTTGATTACTGGCACCTTGTGTTTCTTATACCAGCTGCGGCTGGGCCTTTCAAATGGCAGTGGCACTAGAGGTCTTGCGCGGACTACGGTCTTCTGATCTCAGTAGTCTCCTGGACGCGGCCTATTGAGGATCCTAATTACTCTTCCTTCAGGATGCGATGGACATTCTCTCAGCTTGCTAAGTAATCCCCCTATAGCTGAAGCTGGGAACTTTAGTTCAATTAAATCTGTAAAGAAAAACTACCAGTCGTCCTGGGGTGCTGACTCTGCCCAGTTGGTAGGTGTGTTCTCATAATGGAAGTTGCGGCCTTGTGTGCCGGTGGGTGTGGAGATGATAAGGGAGTATTTGCCTGTAGGTAGTTGCAAAGAAATCAAAAGGGTATTGCGATCAAACTGAACGTGGATGAGAAGATGATAAATGCAGAACACAAGTAGCAAGAAAGAAATAAAACAAGAAGCTAAAAGGGAGTACCAGAAGAAAAGCAGGAACATCCTTGGAGAAGAAAGCTAACACTAAGAAAGGGGGCAAGCACAAACAAGTAAGTATGAAAAGAAAAGTTAAAGGAATTTGCTGGGCTGCTTCAGAAGGTTTCTTGGGCGGAGGCAGCCTGGCTCATTGAGACTGCGCACCAGTATGGTACTGGATGTCCCGGACTGTTTTGGGTGCGAGTGGAATGGCAGAAAGTGAAAGGGGTGGCAAAGGCGATCCGGCCTACAACAGGCACAGTAGTCTGGTGAAGGGGGAAGGGGAGCAGTGAGCTGGGCTTCTATGCAGGCTGCATACTCCTCGTAGCGGCGGGTCTGTTCTTTGGCTTCGGCAATGAGCTGGCAAAGAGTGGAAGGCGAAGGGATAGGTGGCGTGGGGTGAACGAAGTCATTCTGGTCGATGTCAGTGACTGGGGATGGGGGATAAACAAGTGTGGGCATATCTGAAGCCCTGGACCTCACAGCAAAGTCTGCTATGGCCTGGTCAATCTCTTCCCACAGCTCTCTCTGCTCTCTCTCTCAGCAGCGGCAGTGGCATCGGCTTCGAGACAGGAAGCGATAGTGGCAAGGAGGTTGAGGTTGATGGGGCGAATTGGGCGAGGGGCGACTACTAGACACTGTCCGCCTGTTGAGCTGCCAACTACAACAGTGGGGGCCAACTTGGCATGTGTAGTGTTCACTAGTGTCCTTCCATGTCAATAAGGGGATGCGGGTTTTGCTCTGCTTACTGATAGCACAAAGGTTGGTGATGGATGGGGCCTTCAGGGCGGTTGGATGGGTGACAGTGGTGAAGAGGGAAATCAATTCTTAATGAAACGACCTCGGGCACTAAGTGCTAGAAGGCATATGAGCAAAGACAACTGTGGGTGCTAGGCACTAGGTGGCATGTAGTGAAAGTGAAGCGAAAGGGAACTATGGACCAATCTCCTAGTATGTGGGTGCCTTGTGAGGGAAGACCCAAGAAGAATTGATTGGGGCTCCAATATAATACAGGTGGTCTTATATACTACTAC
>JBBPTI010000589.1:0-12416 GCA_038093995.1 Tylopilus aff. callainus
ATCAAGCAGAAACTCTCAATGGCATACCATCCCCAGACTGATGGGCAAACCAAGCACATGAATAGGGAAGTCAGGTAGTATCTCCACCTTTACTGCACCGATCATCCAGAGACATGGTCCGAGTGGCTCCCCTTAGCCCAGTTCACAATTAACAACTGTGTTTCCTCCACCACTGGAAAAAGCCCCTTTGCTCTCACCTGAACATACTCCCTGGCCATCAATGTCAAACCTACTGTCACCCCTTCATCAATGGCCAACAACCTTGCCAACCAGTATGCCTCCCACCTAGCCAAAGCCTGTGAATGCCTCCATCAGACCCAGCAGCATATGAAATGCTCTGCTGACCACACCCATTCCTCCACACCCATGTACCTCCCCAGTGATAAAGTATGGCTCTCCTCTGCCAACCTCCACACTCCCCAGCTGGCCAAGCTGCTAGACTGATGGCTCAGTCCCTTCTTTGTCCTTGAGCACATTGGTCCAAACACAGTACATCTCCAGTTGCCTTCCTCTTTCCGCATCCACCCAGTAGTCAACATCTCTTATATCAAACTCTACCTCATACCTCTCCCTGAACAGCCTGTTTCCACATCCTCCACTCCAGTTGTCCTGCCATCCAACACTGATGGCAAATACGAGGTAGACTACATTGTTGACTCTTGCCCCTGTGAATGTGGCCTCCAGTACTTAGTCCACTGGAAGGGCTACAACACCTCCAAATACACCTGGGAACCTTGCTTCAATCTCGCCCACACACCTGATGCCATCACTGCTTTCCACCATGCCCACCCTGCCACCTCTTGCTCCATCTCCTCTGTTGAGCTCTGCTCCCTCTTCCCTGGCCTTCTCCCAATCCATCTGGAATCTGGATCTTAAGAAGGGGGACATGTTACACTTCATGCCTCCAGCACTACACTTCACACTCACTTTTTCCTACATTCCCTTTTTTAGGCATAGGTACCCATGTCACAGAGCCGCAACTCAGTAACATCCACCCTTGCACCCACACCACTCCCAGCAGATGCTTACAGCATTAGGGCACCTGACTAAGGTAGCACAAAGCCCCTTTTACCTAAGTAGCTGACAACAGAGTGACTGCAGATGGTGCCATCATTTGCCATACTTGCACACTACAATCCCACACCAATAGCGATACTCCTGCATATCATACAATTCTCTTATTTCCCTTTTCCCCCAATTGCAGAACTCCCACTATTGTGCCATACTTATGCACTATGATCCCACACCAATAGTGATACTCCTGCATATCATACAATTCCCTTATTTCTCTTTTCCCCCAATCACAGAACTCCTGCTATTGTGCCATCACTTGCCATATGATCCCACATCAATAGCCATTATCCTGTGGTACAGCCCCACTCACATGGATCAGGCCAGTTTTCATCTTGCACTTCCATACTTAGTAACCTGGCCAGCCCTAACAATATTGAGACAAAGTTCCAACTTAGGTAGCTAGTAGTATATAAACCCCCATGTAATTCATTGCAACTCCAATCAATTCTTCTTGGGTCTTCCCTCACAAGGCACCCAATTATAAGAAGCTTGATTGATCTCTATCACCTTTGTACACTTTTGTACATCCTCTGCTACGCAACCAAAAGGTACTTAGTGCCCAAGGTTGTTTCAATGGTGTGGCCTGCACAGTCTTCAACCTCAACCCCATTGAACATATATGGGGTTACCTCAAAAGGAGGCTTGCAGAGTATAAGTACTCTCCTCATGGAATTTTGGAGGTGTGGAAGGGGATTGAAGTGGAATGTGATAAAATACCAGTGGAGGAGTGTGAGAAGTTGATTGAGAGTATGGCTAGAAGGGTGCAGGGAGTGTTGAAAGCAAAAGGAGGATACACAAAGTATTGATTTTGTGCAGATACTGTAGTCTATATCAAAAGTACAAAAAGTGTTACAATGATATGTCTGATTTAAAATAATCATATCTTCACACCCCTTAGGCCAAATCACATGAACCAGGAACCATTTTGTAGCCAATAGTTTGTGCCTCCCATGGTCCCACTATAGGTAAGCAAAATTCCCACACCATCAAATGTTATTTGAGCTACACTACAAAAGTAGTAAACATTGTAATGTTTTTTGAAGTCACTGTACCACCACCATGAAATCTCTCTCTGCTGCTCAAACCAATCAAATCATCTCTTTTTTGGATTTGGATCAATCCACTTATCAAATCTCTGATTCTACTGGTGTCCACCACTCTACCATTAGTAGAATTTGCTCTAAACTTCATTCAAACCTGGCCAAATTCTTTGGTGGTTGTCCTACCCTCATAATACCTGCTGACATATGTTATGCTGTTCACTTTATTGGAACTGGAAAGGCTGAAAATGCAGTCCAGATCACCAGGACTCTTTAGCATGTCAAGAACCATACCATCTCCTCTCAGACTGTTCATCATCACTTGAGGAAAGCAGACATGAAGGCTGTGGTGAAGAAGAAATGCCCTTGTTTTACCTCTGCTTATAAAAGGGCCAGGTTGGATTTTGCAGAGAGTTATCAGCACTGGACTGTGGAGGATTGGAAGCAGGTCATATGGTCAGATGAGACCAAGATCAATTGCATTGGGTCAGATGGAAAGAGGTGGGCATGGAAAAAGGCAGGAGAAAGCCTAAGTGATAGGCTGGTACAAAAAATAGTGAAGTTTGAAGAAGGTTCTCTGATGATGTGGGGTTGTATGACATGGGAAGGAGTTGGAGTGGCATGCAAGATTGATGGTAGGATGGACACTGACCTTTATCTACAGATTATGGAGGATGAACTCCAACAAACCCTAGAGCACTATGGCAAAACCCCAAATGAGATTATCTTTCAACAGGATAATGACCCCAAGCATACCAGCAAAAGAGCCAAGGAGTGGTTTGCTGAGGATGGATATGAGGTGATGGTATGGCCAGCTCAATCTCCAGACCTTAATCCAATAGAGGATCTGTGGTTTCTTCTTAAAAGAAGACTGGCAGAGTATTCAGAGTCAGCAAAGGGATAACTGAACTTTGGGAAAGAGTTGAAGTGGAATGGGAGAAGATAGAGGTTGGAGAGTGTCAAAGGTTGATTGAAAGCATGCCCAGAAGGGTCCAGGAGGTGATTAAAACCAAAGGAGGCTACACTTCATACTAGTTTATGATATTCTTGATGTCAGCAACAAAACTGTTGCAATGATATAACCAACTTAAAATGGCCATATCTCCATACTCCCTTGACCAAATCACATGACATAAGGGGCTATCATAAGCCACGAGTGTCTACTATATTTGATCCCACTAATGCTAAGTGAGATTTCCACACCCTGGCTTTGTATATCATGCACAATGCAAGTATATCTGTTACACTCCAATCCTCCCTACATACCCTTGCCCTACACTCCTTTCTACATTCTCTTTTTTAGCCATATGCCCCCATGCCTCTAAGTCACAACTTGGCTACACCCACACTCACTTGCATGCCACAGCAACTAGCTTATAGCATTAGGGCACCTGACCAAGGTAGTGTAAAGCCCCTTTCACCTAAGCCACTGACACCATAGTGACTGCAGATCATGCCATCACACACCATCATCATGCATTCTGGCCCCACACCAATGGTATTATTCCCTTATATTGTACAATTCCCTTAGTATTCTTTTCCTCCAATCACATAATCACCACTATTGTGCCATCGTGTGCCATCCACTCCCATGCCAGTAGTGATATCCCTGCAGCATTGCCCCACTTACATGGGCCAGGCCAGTTCTTGTCTCACACTTCCCTACTTAGTAACCCAGCCTGCCCTCACAAGTTTCAATTGAAGTTCCAACCTAGGTAGTTAGTAGTATATAAACCTGCATGTAAATTGTCAGAACTCCAATTGATTCTTCTTGGGTCTTCCCTCAAAGGGCACCTGCTTACCAGGAGACAATTAACCTCTTTGCACTTCACTACACTTTCTACTACACAACCAAAGATACTTTGTGCCTGAGGTTGTTTCATTAAGAATTTGATTATCAGCTTTGCTGTCATTGTCAATGACCTCCTCAAAGCACCCCACCTACTACCAGAACACAGGACCCTCACTAGCAGTGAGCAGTATTATATTGGTGTCCAGCCTTTCTGATGCCAAAGGACACTAGTGAATGCTAATCATGCCCAGTTAGCCCCCACTTCCCTCATGGCAGAGCAGGAAGTCAGATAGTATTTAGTAGTTGTCCTACACCCACAGCATCCCCTCAACCTTGACCTCCTTGCCACAGTGGCTTTGTGTCTTGAAGCTGATGCAGCTGCCAAAGAAGAAAGGGTTTGGCAGGAGCTATCACAGGACATCAAGGAGTATCTTGCTGAGTGGAGCAGCTGGAGTACATGGGCAACATCAGCTACACCCACTTTGACATATCCTCCATTTCTTTTTGCTGATCTCAATCCAAACAACTTCATCCCATCCATGCCACCTCCTTTCTCACCTGCTATCCTCTGTCATCTTATCACCAAGGCAAAAGAACATCAGCATCACTGTGCTGAATACACTGCCTTTATAAAAAGGCAACTTGCTCTACTGCCACCCCCTTTACCAGACTATCATGCTTGCAATAGACCCTACCCTTTCTGCTGCCTGCAACACTGGTCCCAGCTGAACAGGCCTACCATTATAGATATTGTCTGCTTTGCAGACAAGCCTGGCCATCTTCACCCCTGAAACAGCTTATAGCAACCTGCCAAATATCTTTAACTCTTTAACTTCTTACTTGTTACTCTCTCTTCATCCTATTCTTCTTACCTACAGATGTTCTCCCCTCTCTTCTACTACTCCCTGTTCTTTTCTTGTTTTATCAGTTTCTTGTTACTTGTTTGTCTTACTTACTGCATTGTTTGCAAAGTTCAAGAATAGTGTAATACCCTTGTCCTTTTCTTTAGAACCCCTTTCAGTGAATACTCTCTAGGCATAACCACAGCCACAAGTCTCAAAGGAGAGACTTTTAAATATGAAATCAATCAGACTGAGTGGAATCAAGACACCACCAGCTGGTAGTTATTCATTTTGCAATAAAACTCTTAGTTTAGCATCATAGGGGGATTACTAAGCAAACTGAAGAAGTGCTCAGGTCCAAGGAAGATATGGATTCTAAACTGGCCAAGACCTGAAGATTGGCAAGATCAGAAGACTGTCATCCACTTGAGACTGTTGGCACTGCTTGCCTTTGAAAGAAGAAGAAACCAACAGAGTTGGTATAAAGCAGCTAAACCACTTGTAATCAAGAAAGAAACAAGATTCGAGTATGTTGCAGGGACTCCTTGACACATTGGCTGATCCTAATGTTTGTTATGCTCTGATCCTCCTATGCCCTACACTCCCTACATTCCCTACACTCTCTTCTAGGTTATCTCCTTTAGTAGTTTCCTTCCATGCCACTAAGTCACACCTTGGTATTACCCATAGGAGCTTACTCACATCACAGCAGCAGCTTACAGCATAAGAGCACCTGACCAAGGTAGCATAAAGCCCCTTTTACCTAAGCAGCTCACACCACAGTAACTGTGGATGGTGCCATTGCTCACCATAACCA
Source organism: Tylopilus aff. callainus (assembly GCA_038093995.1). NCBI lineage: Eukaryota > Fungi > Basidiomycota > Agaricomycetes > Boletales > Boletaceae > Tylopilus > Tylopilus aff. callainus. The sequence continues at coordinate 5,566 of JBBPTI010000589.1, forward strand.
CACCACTTCATCCCACACTAATGATGTTACTTCCTCACATCATATGATTCTCCATATTTCTTTTTCCTCCAATTGTATAACTCCCACTATTGCACCATCACACACCACCTGTTCCCACACCTATAGTGGTATCCTCTCAGCATCGCCCCGCTCACATAGACCAGGCCAGTTCTCATCTTGTATTTCCTTACTTAGTATCCTGGCCTGCCCTCACACATTTCAATTGGAGTTCTAATCTAGGTAGCTGGTAGTATATAAACCTGCATGTAACTTGTCAGAACTCCAATTGATTCTTCTTGGATCTTCCCTCAAAGGGCACCTGCTTACTAGAAGTTCAATCCACCTTTTACATTTTTATACACTTTCTGCCAAATGGCCAAAGGTACTTAGTGCCTGAGGTTGTTTCATTAAGAATCAATTGCTAGCTTCACTGTTATCATCTCCAATGACCTTCTTGAAGCACCCCCTTATTCTCAACATCCTTCGGACCCTTACAGCAATGAGCTGTATTGTGCCAATGTCCAGTTTTACTAACATCAAAGAACATTAGTGAACAGTACATGTACCTAGTTGGCCCCCACTTCCCTCTTGGCCAAGAAGGAAGTCAGACACTGTCAAGTAGTCACCCTGTGCCCACAGCATCCCATTAACCTTGACTTCCTTGCCACTGTCACTTTGTGCCTCAAAGTTGATGCTGCTGCTGAAGAAGAAAGAGTTCAGCAGGAGCTTTGGCAGGACATTGATGAGTACATCACTGAGTGGAGCAGCAGGACCACCTGGGCTACATCAGCTATGCCCATTTTGACACATTCCCCATCCCCCTTCACTAACATCAACCCCAATGACTTTGAACTGCCTATACCACCACCTCTCTCACCCACCACCCTCCATTGCCTCATTACCAAGGCAGAGGAACACCAGTGCCTTTGTGCCAAATACACTGCCTTCATAGAAAGGTAACTCACCCTACTGCCACTGCCCTCACCTGACTATCATGCCTGCAATAGACCATTTCCTTTCTGTCACCCACAATGCCCATCTCGGCAGAGCAGACCTGGTGCTTCAAGTACTGTGCAAACAGCAGATACCCCAGGCCACCTCTTCCCCCAAAACTCTTGTGGCAATCTGCAAAATATCTCTAACTTTTCTTTCACTTACTTGCTACTCCATCCTCATTTTTTTCTTTATACCTATGAATGTTTCCTTTCTACTTCTACTACTCCCTGTTCTTTTCTTGTTTTATCAGTTTCTTGTTACTTGTTTGTTTTACTTACTTCATTGTACACACAGTTCAGATGAACTGTAACACCCTTGTCCTTTTCATATGCACACCTCATGGTGAGTACTCTATAGGCACTACCTCTGCTACTGCTCTTCATGGAGAAACTTTCAGATATGAAGTAAACTAGAACAGCTGGGCAGAGAATAACCTAATAGCCTGGTAGTTATCCATTCCCAATAAAGCTCTCAGTTTAGCAAACATAGGGAGAATACTAAGCAAACTGAAGAAGTGCAAAGATCCGCAGAAGATAAGGATCCTCAACTGGCTGAGACCAGGAGATTGGTGAGATCAGAAGACCATCATCTGCTTAAGACCATTGGCACTGCTTGCCTTTGAAAGAAGAAGAACCAGACAGAGCTGATATAAGAAAGCTGCAACTAAACAAATGAAGAAAGAAACCTGTTTTGAATATGTCGCAGACACTTTTTGATATGCTGGCCAATCCTACTGTTGGACTGCATGACAAGCTAACCACAGTGGCAAATGAATTCACTACCATAACCCAGCAGAATGTACAGCTTGCCAAGTCATTGCATGCCTCAAACAATGAAATCTTGCAGCTGGAGCAACTGGTTACCATCAGACAACAAATGGTTGCAACACTCCAAGGCCAGCTCACAGCCACTGGTCTTCCTGGGACAGCAAAGAAGGTTGAACTGTTTGCCAACCTGGGCAAATACAATGGGAATATTGCCAAGTTCAAAAAATGGTGGGCAAAGATGAAAGCATGGCTGAAAGTAAACTCCCACATCATCCTGGCAGCCAGCTATGAAGCTGTGGTAGCCATTCTCTCCTGCTTGAAAGAGCCCAAGGCTGGACCATTTGCACAGACTATGTTACACTCACGGCTATGCTACATTCCATTCTTTCCTACATTACCTTCTTTAGCCACTTTGACCCATGCCACAGCACCACGACTCGGCATTGCCTGAGTCCCTTTCCCACACTGGCTAGCACAGTATCCGCAGCATTCCAGGCACCAGACCACAGTAGAGTAAAGACCCAATTACCCGGATACTGATGCTGCCCACAGCACTTAGGCAATCTGCAGCTGCAATGGCACCATATGTTGCCACCTGGTTGCACACCAATAGTGATATTTCCACATCACACGCCATAGTACACCATCTGTTCCCACTCCAACGGCATTAACCTCGTGATGGTGCCATTGCTCACCATCCTTTCCCACTCCAGTAGCATTTAGCCCACAGCATCGCCTCCCTCACATGGACCAGGCCAGTTTCTATCTCGCACTTCCTTATTTAGTATCTCAGCCTGCCCTTACTTACTTTAGGCTCCGCTTGAATCCTGTTTGTAGTAGTATATAAAACTGTCTGTATTATATTGGAGCTCCAATCAATTCTTCTTGGATCTTCCCTCACAAGGCACCCATTTATAAGGAGATTGGTCCACTTGTCTGTTTCGCTTCACTTCACTTCGCTCCACTCCACGCCTCCTAGTGCCTTGCACCCGAGGTCATTTCAGACTAGGCTTAGCTGAGGAAACATCTACACCTGGAATAACTTAGAAGGAGAAGTCAAAGGATTGTTTAGGGCTACCAACCAGAAGGATTGGGCATGCCATCAACTGAAGGAGTTCAAGCAAGGAGGTATGAGGACCAACAACTTCCTGGTCTGATGGAAGGCACTCTACCAGCAAGTGGATATTGATGACACCCATGCCATCTGCTTACTCAAACAAAACACCACTTGCCCCATCATCACGCAACTGTTCAAGGAAGGAAAGCACCCCAATAACCCAGCAGCATACCTCACCAACATCTGAAAGATTGGCATGGCCATAGAGGCTCTACAGTACATTCAGGGATCAGACAGAAGGATCCGACCTGAGTAAGCATGCAAGGACTAGCAGCAGAGAATGCCAAAGAAGCCATCTTCACCCTTAGCAGTAGTAACAGCCAGGCCAAGTGCTTCAATTGCAAATGCACTGGCCACCATATCAAAGACTGTCACCAGCCCCAAGTCAATCAATGCTCCTCTTGTAGGTTTATGCATGAGAGCTACAGTGCATACTGCAAGCTGTGAAAGACAATTAGAAGGATTCTGTTCACCAAAGATGAGGAGTTTGACAGCAACACCCCACTCAGGATGAAAGAGTTAGCTGTGGTGGTGAAGAAGCAACAGGCAAGCCCTGAAGAAGAGTTGGGTTTTCAAGTTGTCTACTATGACAACAAGGGAAAAGGCAAAGCCTGAAGGATGCATTGGATGCCCTGACAGCTAGAGAAAGATTCATCACACATTCCTATTGTTTCCACATCACCCCTAATGGTTGTATTATACCTATATTCATGCCTGGTCAAGAGGAGCCCACTTAGTGGCTTGGTGGCAACCATGAACCAAATGCCATGCTTAATTCCTCTTTATATCCCATTACTACCACCACCCTGACTTCCCCATGTGCACAAACCCTGACACCCCCAGTAATTCATATCATCAGCACAAATCAATGAGAAATCACCATGCAGGTAAAAGTCAAGATCAAGACTGGTGACTTTGTGACCACCTCTGCTCTACTTGATAGCAGAGCCCAGTCCACCTTCATACATAAGGACTTTGCCTGGAGACACAGCATTCCTCTTGAACCCCTTGACACACTGATTCTTGTCTATAATGCTGATGGAACCCTGAACAAATCTGGTCTGGTAATTTACACTGCAACCATTCTTTTGGAATATCAGGGACATATTGAAAAGACAAAAGTTGAGGTAACAGATCTAGGAAACAAGGATCTTATCCTTGGGTACCCCTGGTTAAAGGAACACAATCACCACAAACTGGAAGAAAGGAATGGTAGAGCTGCCAAATTGCCTGGAGCTATGCAACTACCAAGGAATCTCATGGATAGTTCACAGAGCTAAAGAAAGGGAAAAGGAGGTCACCATAGAGTGGAAGGAAGTCCAAAGTGCATCAACAGATGAACCCAGGGCCTGAGACCTCATACCATTAGTATACCACCCCTTTCTACAAGTGTTCGAGCAGAAAGAGTCAGAGCAAATGCCAGTGTGCAAACCATGGGATCACACAATCAAGCTGAAGGATTTGTTTAAACCCTGCAAAGGGTGGAACATCTCCTTGAGTCTCCAAGAGCAGAAGAAAGTAGATGACTTCATTGATGACCAGCTGTGCAAAGAGTATATACACCCATCAAAGTCCAAACAGACAGTGCCAGTCTTCTTCATGCCAAAGAAAGATGGGAAAAAGTGCATGGTGCAAGACTACCAATATCTGAATGAACACACCATGTGCAACAACTACCCACTTCCCCTCATTGCCCAGCTTATTGACCAGCTCAAATCTGCCTGGCTCTTCATGAAAATGAATCTCTGCTGAAACAACCCTTAGGTATTGGGTAGTGAGCAGCAAGGCAAGTGAAATAACAAGAGCTAGTGGGACCCAGGTGTCAACTGAGGACTAAGGGAAAAACCCAAGATAACTTGAATGAGAATCCTGGGACTGAATTGCCAGCCTTATATACAATTACAGGGGTGTGTACATGTTTGTATGCTATTACTACCTATGGGTGCTTCAGGATAGATGTGGGAGCAAGGGACTTACACCACTGGGTAGGGATGAGTCACAGGAAGTCATAGCACTGCCTTGTACAGCCTGGGAGCCAATGATGTGTGATGGCACCATGGGGCTGTGCAAAGAGGCTGAACCACTGACTAAGGTAGACATAGCTTGGCACAGCCATCATGTAGTGTGTAAATGCTGTTAGTTAGTAGTCTGGGAAGGGGATGGTACACATGGACATCCAGCCAGGATGAAGGGGAGAGTGAGTGCCAGTATAGGGGTTTAGTCAGAAAAGGAAGGTGGGTGAGCAAGGTTGTAACATCCACTGGGGCTATAACAATGTACACATCAAGGAAGGAGACAAATGGAAGGCAGTATTCACTTGTCATCATGGCTTGTTCAAGCTCCTTGTAATGTTCTTCAGGCTCTACAACTTGCTCACAACATTCCAAACTATGATAAATAAGCTGTTTGCTGACATGTCCACCAATGTCTTGGTGTACATCAATGACCTCATGATCTTTACCTCCATGGATAACAAGTGAGAGCACAAATGGGTAGTTCTGGAGGTACTCAAGCAGCTTGAAGAAAATAATCTGTTTGTGAAATCCAGCAAGTGCATATTCTTGGTACAGGAGGTGGAATTTCTTGGAATGATTGTGGAAGTAAACAGAGTAAGCATGGACAGCACAAAGGTGAAAGCTGTGATGGATTGGCCAATGCCAAAGGATGTTTGAGGAGTCTGATCTTTTTTAGGTATGGTGAATTTCTATTGCTGATTTATACAGGACTTCACCAGAGTGGCTTGGCCACTACACAACTTAACAAAGAAAGATGAACCCTTCTGTTGGACAAAGGAAAGAGAGAAGGTTTTTACAGGGTTGAAGGAAGCATTCACCACAGCACCCATACTCACTTACCCAGACAATGACAAGCACTACCAGCTTGAGAGTGACACATCTTCCTTCACCACCAAGGCTGTCCTGCTAATAGAAAAGGATGACAAATGGCACCTAATTGCCTACTCCTCCCACTCCATGATGCCAGAAGAGTGCAACTATCCAATCACAGACAAAGAGATGTTGAGTGTGATCAGAGCACTAGAGACTTGGAGGCATTACCTGGAAGGAACCACCCATGAATTTCAGATTTGGAATGATCACTAGAATCTGACTTGGTTTATGACCCACCAGAACCTTAACCATCACCAGGCCTGCTGGGCCCAGTATCTGTCTCAGTTCAACTTCAAATGGTTCCATAAGCCAGGGGCCATGATGGGCAAGGTGGATGCACTCAGCTAAAGAGAAGATCTGGCAGTTGGTGATAAGGACAACAACCAAGAGGTATTGATTGTCCCATCAGAGACCATTGGAGTACAAGAGATGAAGAACACTTTAACACCAGTCATCTTGCATCACAGTGGAGATGCCCTAATGGACTCCATTTTCCATGAAACAATCAAGCTCCCAGTGCCTGTGCAAGCCTGGCTTGAGGCATCAGGGTACACCATCTCCAATGAATGTTGCATAAAAGAAGGGAAATTGTTTGTACCACCAGCCTGCCAGCCCAAGGTCCTCCAATTGCATCACAATGCACCCCTTGTGGGCCACCTTGGGGTGGAAAAGATATTGCAGAACCTCCAAAAGAGCTATGACTGGCCATTCATGAACAAAGATGTGCAGCAGTATGTGAAACATTGCACCCATTGTGCCCAGGTGAAACCAGGAAACCAACCACCCACTGGTAAGCTAGTACTGCTTCCTATTCCTAACAGGCCCTGGCAAGACATCTCAGTGGACTTCATCACTAGATTCCCAGAGTCCAACTCCTACACTGCTATCCTCACTGTCATGGACTGCTTCTCCAAAGCAGTTGAGCTTGTACCCTGTGATACCACCTGCACCTCCATTGACCTCACTGGCATCTACAGTGACTTCCAAAATTGAGTCAATATTTTGAGATTTTGAAGTGTTTATTATATAACTCACTGGAAAGAACAAATAGAGCCAAAGTATAAGTGGGTGGTTGAAAGAACA
>JBBPTI010000591.1:0-12389 GCA_038093995.1 Tylopilus aff. callainus
TCACATGATCAAGAGATGGTTTTGTAGCTATTTGTTTGTACTTTGTTTGTCTCTACTACAGCTAAGCGAAATTCCCAGGGGTGATTGCGGTGCGCTTTGCGCACCATGTTGGGGTTAGACATTGCAATGGTTTTGTTGCTCACTGTATATCCACCAGGAATGAAAGGTCCTACATTCAGCTCATCACCTAGAATTTCTTCTGTGACAGTCAGACTCAGAGTCTCAACACTGGGGGTCTGCCAGGAACCTGATGACTGTGTGTCAGCTAAAACAGATGATGTAGAGCAGAGATGGGATTTATTCAGCCAATCTGAGTCAGTGGAAGAGTGGTCCAAGCTATCACCCATCAGTGAACTGAGCTCATGGTCGGTTATGTCAGGGAGGTCAGAACAGTTATGTCTTGTATTTGAGGGTGACACTGGATGAAATAAGGTGGAGTCCTCACTGATTTGCAAATTGTGAAAATGTGCACATAAATTTTCAAGGTCAGGTCACTGGGCAATAAGTCATTGACTTTGTCTGGAATTCCATTGTGAGTCCCTCACAGTGGGCTCCAGTTGTAAAGAAGACAAGGACTCTGGGGTGGACTTTGGTAGAAGTTCTAGAAATCCTAGGGTTGTCAGTGTGTGTGAAAAGCGATAGGTTCACCCCTAAGGGACTCTGGAGCACAGGGAGTGGAGCAGAGAAGTCCTTGAGTAGTCAACCAGTGAGAAGCACAAGTCCAACAGTCTTGTAGAGCATTAGCAATCAGGGGCAGTAATGGAAGATGAAATGGTCATAAATGGTGAGCAGTTGCAGTGTGGTGAATAGTCGGTAAACAGTAAATGGTGCAGTGAGAGCTAAAACAGGAGCTGCATTCCAAGTTCCTATGACATTGCTTTATAGTCTGGAAATGCCCAAGACTTAGGTACAACTGTAGGAACCTAAGTCTAAAGAAGAAACAAGAATAAACTAGTTGAGAGAACATGAAATGAAACAAAACTGATGGTCTTCCGGACTTATTGACAGACTTGCATCTAGTTGACCGGTCCTACTGTACAAGATAAGAAGGGGGGTGTGAAGATAGAAACAAAAGGGGCATAGAGACTGTATGAAAGGATATGAGACATAGGGATACCACCATAGAGATGTATCACTCTCTACAGCAGCAATCTTGTCCTCCCATGTGAGATTCAGGTCAGTGAGGATTTGAAGTGTGGTTTGCAACATAGTGTCAGGCTACATGTGTCTTGGATATGCAGATTCTCTTTCTGTCTCAGACTACCCAGGTTCTTCTTCAATACTCTTTGATTATGGTGGGTTGTCTCATGGCACAATACAGTGTAGATCTAACTGGTGCTGTCCATGGTTGGCTGATTAGTCTCAGCTTCAGTGGTAACTGTTGTCTCTGGTGGAGTTACATAAGCAGTTGCCCTATTGTTGTCACTTGGGGCAGTTTAGGAACAAAAAGAGTTTATTGGGATATCTACCAGCCCCTGAGTGTTACGATCACGCCGTACTCGATGCTACGCACGGGCCCGCAGTACTCTTTTTCCCTTCCTTTGGCCCTTAGCTCAGTCGCTCGCACTCCCTCGCTACCATTCCAGCACCCCTACGATGCCCTACGAATAAGTGCTCCCCAACCCTCGTCGCCCTATAAGTCACCACTCGCCTTCGCCCCTACTACGGCTCCCTGCACGTGACCTTAGTCCCACGGTCACCTGACGATATCTAATCTATCAGCGATGCCTCGCGGCACAGTCCCGCCATCAGTCACATGACCCCGCACGTGATACGATCCAGACCCCCACATAGCCACACGGCACAGCCCTCGTGCCTCGGATAGGCACGGCCCCCTTTAACAAGCACACCCCAGCACTTGTAGATGACACCGCTCCCTGAGACATAGAGACACCGGACTCCTTTACAGTCGCCCGGCACACACACATATGCACGCCCTCATCCCTGCACGGCTCGCGCCTACGGATAGGCTCAACCAATGGCTCTCGCCCTTCGGACTCGCCCACGGTATGTCACCACATTGCAACCCTTGCCCTGACACCGCCTTCAGCACTCCGCATATCCCGGTCCCGCTCTGCAGTCCCGCATCACGCCATGTCGCGCCATAGTCATGGAATCACTCGCCATCGCATCGCCCTTGTACTTCGGCCCTATAGCGATACTCGCGCATAAACACCGGCATGACTCATACGGACTCATGACCAGTAGCCATTCGCCCGCACCACAGCCTACGCCCTATGCCGTACAGCCCCGCATAAGCCGCACACTGCTGCGCACTGCCCCGAGCATAGCCCCGCTCGCATGGACCAAGACATTCCTTTGACCCACAGAGACCCACGAACTCCACAGACCATATACAGTAACTAAGCCGGCCCTCGACGGACCATATGTAGTAATAGTGTACAAATAGATACAAAGCCTGTAACAGTATAAACCCCAGCCGCTATCCCTCAAGACCCCAGCTTATCATTGATGGGTAGTGGCTACTACAGCTACTAGACCTAGACCCACAATGCCGCTGCACCACTAGGGTCTTGAAGGCTATCGACTAGGCTGCTGTACAAATGCCTATTGCCTTTCCCGCTTTATATGCATGACCAGTAAGACCTATAACAGCAAGGCTCCCCTTGAAGACACGTTGCAACTCTCACCATCGCTATCAACATCCGCCACTACTAGCCCTAGGCTTGACAGCTCCGGCTCGAGTTGTTTCACTGAGATTCTGTCCTGCTCTGACTTCTCCTATTTCCCAGTTATATCCAAATGTAAGGGAGATGCAGTTGGGTCACTGTTCAATGGTGGCATGGAGCAGGGTGGTTTCCCTGGCAACAAACTCAAGAAGGCAAATAAGGAAATAAAGAAAAAGGCAAGAGAAAAAGATGGTTAGGAGAGTGAATGCAGCCAACAGGAGCTGGATTATCATAAAAGGAAATGGATTTTAATAAGAAGAATACCTGTAAACAGATGCAGGTAGCCATGGACAAGAAGTAGGATAGTGATAGTAGCAGGAGCTACAAGGAGCTGACTAAAGATGACAAGGGTGGCACAAAGATGTGTGAGGGTGAAGGCATCCTTGACCATCAATGGGGCAGACAAGGATAGTGGCAGCAGTGTGGTGGGCAGCTCTGGCTGTGGCAATTCTCTCATGGCAGGTGAGGCAGGCTTCTTCTGCTAAGAACCAGGTGCAGTTCTCTTGCCAACGATGGTACTCTTTGTTGAGGTGGTGGTGGGTGTTGGGCAAAGTGGGGTTGTGATAAGGATCCTTGAGGTTGTTTGGGTCAACTGACTCAGGCAGAGTCAACTCATGCTTTACACTGGCAGGGAGGATGGCAGTACTACTAGCTCCTCCTCCTCTTTTTTCTTAATTTCTCTATACTTCCCTGCTAACCTCCTTTCCCTCTGTGCAGTGGTGAAGACAGGGTCAAATACTTGTGTGAATAAACAGGGGTGCTCCTCTACAAAGAGGTGAGCACTGGTGGCAAGGGTAGTGATGTCGAGCATGTACTCAGGACACAGTACTGCTAGCTGGGCAGGATTCACTGAGGCAAAGGGCTGTTAGTAATGATAGCCAATGACTCTGTGGGGCTCACTACTGGTAACAGGCTTCAGGGTGGTGGCAGCGACAGTAAAGCAAAGAGATTCAAGTTATAATGAAACAACCCTTAGGTATTGGGTAGTGAGCAGTGAGGTGGTGAACAGGAACAGTAGTGACTAGAGCTAGTGGGACCCAGGCATTGACTAAGGACTAAGGGGAAAACCCAAGATAACTCAAATGAGGATCCTGGGGCTGAATTGCCAGCCTTATGTATGTTTACAGGGTTTGTATATGTTTGTACCCTAACTACCATAACCAGATGACTTCAGGGCAGACATGGGAGTGTAGGAGTTATACTACTGGCTGGGGATAAGTCATGGGATGTCACAGCACTGCCTTGCATAGCCTGGTAGCCAATGATGTGCAATTGCACCATTGTGGTGCAATATGAGGTGATTATGATATCATGGGGCTGTACAAGGAGGCTGGACTGCTTACTAAGGTAATCACAGCTTGGTGCAGCCATCATGTGGCATGTGAATGCTGTTAGAGAGTGGTCTGAGGATGAAATCAGAGCTGGAATAGGAGATGAGCCAAAAAAGGAACAAAGAGTGAGCTGGATCATAACACCTGCACAATCCCCAGACCTTAGTTCCATTGAGCACAGTTGGGGTCACCTTAAAAAGTGCCTTTCTGGTTATTCCAATGCACCTACTGGAGTCCATCAGTTATGGGATAGGGTGGTAGAGGAATGGGGCAAAATATCTGTGGAACAGTGTCAAAAATGGATAAAAAGTATGCCTAGAAGGATCCAAGCAGTTATCAAGGCTAAGGGAGGTCATATCAAGTACTAGATACCATATTTTGTACAAAGTCAAACAATTGTCTGAATAAGTGGTTGTTTTGAAATTGCTGTCATTCAATCAGATTTCATCCAAATCTTTTGCACTATAGACCAATCCTATAGCCAAGAGTAAGGTCTTCATTTCATACACCAATAATGTGAGGTGAGGATTAGTGGTTGTTAGGAAATATTGCCATTAGTGAAAAACATGCAAATATTCAGACAATTGTTTGAGCCACTGTATATGCCCACATGACAACAACCACCTGGACTTCTGAAAATGCTCTGCAGTGCCTAGCTACACCCCTAGCAACATAGGCACTGGCTATACTCCCTCAATGATGACCTTGGCCCATCACTAGTAACTCCAGTCCCTGCCTCTCAGACCTCTGCTAATGCCAATGGCCCTCCTTCATTTCCAGCAATACTCCACAGTCCCACATCACACCACAGTCATGACATCTTGTGCCATGATCATGCCATTACACCACCTCTGTCCCTTGGCCTATAGCAATACTTGTGCACTGACTCTGCAGACTCATAACCAGTAGCCATTCACCCTCATTTTCCCTCAGCTCTGGAGGCTATGCCACTGCACTGCCACACACAGCCCTGAGCACTGCCTCACCTGCACAAACCACAATCATTCTGACCTTGCAGGACATATAAGGTAATTGAGCCTGCCCTTATAGTATTATAGATAGCAATAGTGTACAAACATGTACAAACCTTGTAACAGTATATAAATCCCTGCCACTACCCTCCAAGCCCTCAGTATTATTAGCAGGTAGTGGCCATAGTATCTAGGCCTAACCCCTAATGCTGCTACACCACTAGGGTCTTGGAGACTATGGTGGGATACTGCCAATATATCCCTTAGTCTTCCCCACTCTCTACCATTTGACCAGTAAGATCCATGACAGCAAGACTCCCCTTGATTGCCATTGCAACTCTTGCTAATGCCACTACTAGCCCTAGGCTTAACAACTCATGGCTCAAGTTGTTTCAGTGAGCTATTACCACTGGTGAGTGCATACTCATCCATGATGGTGTCTATGTCCACAAAGTCATCATCATTAATCAGATATCTGAAATGCTCAAGTCATAGTGCTGGCAATGAGGGCTACTATAGCAAGAAGAGTGGGAAAGGAATGGTCAAGGAATGTCATATTTGTATACATTAATAACCCATCAACACTGGAATAATGTGTTGGGGCATAAGGGGAGCTTACAGGGTGGTACACTAAAGTACTCCCTTGCTAGTCTTCAAGATCCTTAATCTATAGCATAGACTTCTTTAGAGTCTGGTACTGGATTAGCTATAGTATATCAATGAATAACTAAGGGGGAGAAGGCTGCAAAGAGAAGGTTTATATACTACAATTGAAGTGGAATCTGAAGGTATCTAGGGCAGGTCTCAGTTCTTTATATATCCAGTTCCCATACTTGGTCCTTAATTTATGCAAGAGAGACAGTGTGGAGGAGTTAATGCCATAGGCCAGGAGAGCAAATGCAAGAGTGGCACCATTTGTGTGAGTAATGTCATTGGTGTGGGAGTGCTGCAGGACTAGCCATAGGGCAGAGGGCAGAAAAGGGCTTACTGCTATTGGTGCAGGGGCAATAGTGCAAGGATGACAAGTGATGGTACAAGAGTAGCACAATATAGAGTAGATACCCATGAAGTATTGTCTGGGCAAAAGGTTGCATGAGCTAGGTGGTTGCATTGCAGGGAAGCTGGTGGCAGTATGCTGCAGAGCTAGGGGGCAGTAGTAGTTATGTGAGGGGTTCCCTGGGCACTTGCCAATGTCATAGGGTCTGGCCACTCCTGTGGCTGTGATGCATCATGTGACTTGGGTCTGGTGTTGTTCTTGTGACTGCTGATCATGTGACCAAGGGGGTCAGGTGACTTTGGAGGTCATGTACTATGGCCAATAGGGGCTCTGAGAAGTGTAGCAACAGAGGCTAGTGTGGGTGTAGGTGTGGTCTGGATGGAGGCTGCTGCAGGGTTGAGTGTAACCAAGGCTAGAGGCATTGAGGGATGTGATTGTAACAATATTAGTTTTGTTTTTTTGCCAGAAAAACTAGCATAAAACCAAGGGTTTGCAAGATCTCTTCATGGACCATTTTCTGTGGCATGATGGAAAGGGGGGATGGTGGGACCATCATCTATTATCCAAATATTTATACACTACTGTTTTTTTTTGGCACATCATGTGTATAATCAGCCTGGTATCTACTTTAACTTTAAAAGTGGTATGAAATGCAGTTCAACATTCCTTAGCAGTACATATTTAGAAGTCTGACCAGAATAAACATTGCAAGCTGGAGCTTAGCCTACACCTATGGGACAATTTTGAAAACCACTAATGTATGACTTGGCAGGGAGTTGGATTTGCCACCAAAATTTGTTACGACCTTGCTCGCACCCCTATTTTCTGCCCCTATCTTTCGCCCCTATCATAAACGGTACCAGCACCGACCTCGCTTACTAACAGCATTCACATGCCACACGATGGCAGCGCCAAGCTGTGTTTACCTTAGTAAGCAGGTCCAGTCCCTTGCACAGCCCGATGACGTCACAATGGTGCCATATCGCATCACTATCACGCCATCGCGCACCATCGGTGCCCAGGCTGCACAAACCAGTGCAGTGACTCCACATGACTCATCTCAGGCCAGTAGCACTAACCCCTCGTACCCACGTCTGCCCTAGACTCCCTATATGTAGTAATAGGAGCGCAATACGTACAAACACCCTGTAACAGTATAAATAGCGTCGCAATCGAGCCCCAGAACCTCATTCGAGTTATTCTGGGTTTTCCCCTTAGTCCTCAGTCGACGCCTGGGCCCCATTAGCTCCTGTCACCCCACTATCGCCGCTGTCATACAGCTCACTACACAACCTGGTCTAAGGGTTGTTTCATTATAACTCGAATCTTCTCATGCTTCGCTGTCACCGTCGCCACTCTGAAGCACCCGCTAGTAGTGAGCTCCGCAGAGTCGCCGGCTGTTGTTACTAACAGCCCTCTGCCCCAGTGAACCCCGCCCAGATCTCCGCCCCGCATCCTGAGTATGCACTCAACCTCACCGCCCTCGCTGCCAGTGCCCGCCTCTTCGTAGAGGAGCACCCCCGCCTTTTCGCCCAGGTCTTCGACCCCGCCTCCGCCGCCGCCCAAAGAGAAAGAAGGTTAGTAGGGGAGTATAGAGAAGTGAAGAAAGAAGAGGAGGAGGATTTAGTACTACCACCGTCCCCTGCCCCCTCTGTGAAGCGTGAGTCGACCCCGCCTGAGTCCGTCGACCCGAACGACCTCGAGGGTCCTTATCGCGACCCCACCTCACCCGAGACCCGCCGCTGCCTCGACGAAGAGTACCGTCGTTGGCAAGAGAACCGCACCCAGTTCCTAGTTGAAGAAGCCCGCCTCGCACGTCGCGAGAGAATCGCTGCAGCTAGAGCTGCCCACCGCACCGCTGCCGCCACCCTTGTCCGACCGGATAACGGTCCAGGACGCCTACGCTCTCATGCATCTTTGCACTGCCCTTTTCCTTTTTAGTCGCTTTCTTGTAGCCCCTGCTACAACCAAATTATCAGATCTCTTTTACGCCTACCTACACTTGTTTTTAGGTATCGTTATCCCCCGACTCGAATGATCTTTCAGCTCCTGCTGATAACTTTCACATTTCTCGTCGTTTTCTTTTCTATTCTTCTTACCTACTTTTTACTTCGTCTTCTTTCTCTTGTCGCACGAGAACTCACCCCCCTTCAATTTCAAATAGCTATCCGCAAGGGAGCATACTCCTTCACCTTCGGCTACGAGAGACAAGCCATTCACGCCGAAGAAGAGCAGCCGCAACAGAATTACGGCTGGACAACTGTTTACGCGACTCCAATGGAAGGAGGACAAACAGACTCGACCGAGACTGATCAGCCGACCACAGATACTGCCGGTTAGATCCATTCCTTATAAAGCAACCAGGCACCCAGCCGTAATCGAAGAGTACAGAAGAAGAACCTGGGTGATACGTAACAGAAAGAGAGTTCAGATCGAAAAAGAACACATAGCGCGCCACTATGTCAGCATCCACTCTCCAAATCCTCGGAGACCCGAACCTCACGTGGGAGGACAAGATTGCCGCTGTTGCCGCAGAATTTGCCACCCTTACGAAGCAGAATCAGCAACTCTACAATGGATGTATCAAGGAGCAGAAGAAGACCGCCGCTCTGCTGAAAGACATCACCGCGCTAGAACAAATGGTAAGTAATCTGAACAGCGCCGCAGCCGCTGGGGGAAAAGCGGCCAGAAAGGTAGAAGTATTCGCCGATCCCGGAGATTACGAAGGATCGGTCGCCAAGTTCAAAGAATGGTGGACCAAAATCAAGGCATGGCTCCACACCAATCGATCGACGATCCTGCCGAAAAGCTACGAAGCAGTGACGGCAGTCCTCTCCTGGCTGAAGGGACCGAAAGCCGGACCATTTGCCCAAACCAGGCTTCGCCGAGGACAGACTTATACGTGGGATGAGCTCGTTCAGGAAATGGAAAGTCTATTCTGATTGGTGAACCAGAAGGACTGGGCTGTTGCCCAATTAGAGCAGCTTCGACAAGGCACCCTCTGGACCGACGACTTCCTAGTCCGATGGGAGGCGCTGTATCAGATGGCCGAGATCAACGATAGCCACGCCATCCGCCTTCTCGAACGAAACACCGCCCACCATATCATCCTCCAGATATTCAAGGAAGGCGTGCGAAAGTCCACCCCCGCCGCCTATCTACAGAATATCCGCGACATGGGATGTGCGATGGAGGCCCTTATGTTCATCAGGGGTCATCCGCAGCAGTATCAATCCCGCGGGGACCGAATGGAGGTAGACCGCTTCGAGGAAATGGACGAAGAAGATGTCTCCGTTGTCAAGGGAAACTCCGGCAAGTGTTTCAACTGTAAAGGTACCGGGCATATGGCCCGAAATTGCAAGAAGCCGAAGAACCAGTGTGCGGAGTGCCACTTTCACGGGGGGGGTCACCGGTTCAACTGCTGAAAGAGAACGGCCTGAAGGATCACGCTAGCACCCGATGAGGCAAGGGTCGCTCCGGTAGAAGAACAGGATTTTCCCAACGCTGAGAAAGAGCAGAAGGGAAAAGGCAGAGCCTAGGAGACGATCTGGGTGTCTCACGGGCTGATAATACGATTTTCTTGACGGAACTAACGAAACTTGTTACCATGCTAACCACTTTAGTATCTAACGTAGCTGGTCTAGGGGGGCCTCCTAGCGAGCCCGGCAGGGACCGAGATACTAAAACTGTGCTTAATTCCCCTAACTCCATCAAGCAAACCCCAGAAACTCTGAATATGTATACAAGGGTGATACACAAGGGAAAGGAAATAAAACTAATTATACAGATTAAGCCCAAGCCCTCAAGTCGATACACTGATGCCGAGGCCCTGATCGACAGTGGGGCAAACCTGACGTTGATTAGCTGAGACTTTGTCCGAAAGCATCGAATCCCCATGCTAACCGCCTGCCGAACAATCGTCGTTTTCAATGCCGACGGATCGGAAAATGCCGGAGGAAGGATAACGGAAGAAGTCGAGATCTATTGCGACTTTAACGGACATAAAGAGCTACTCCGGGCGTACGTATCAAATATCGGCACCAATGACCTCATTCTAGGATACCCATGGCTAAAAGAGCATAACCCCCGAATCGACTGGAGGGCCGGGCGAGTCCACTTCACAGATTGCCTGGAGACCTGCAACTATGAGCGCGGCATCAGGGAAGGCCATTGACAAGATGTCGGGGAGGCCATCCATGCAGAAGAAAGGAGTCGAGCAAAAGTGGTCAATGACATGTCCGAAGAAGAAGGATCGCTCGTGCTCGTCCCAAAGCAATATCAGCACTATCGGCGAGTATTCTCCCAGAAAGAGTCCAAACGAATGCCCCTCCGCAAGCCTTGGGACCACACGATCGAGCTAAAAGAGTCTTTTCGTCCAAAGAAGGGAAGGATCATCCCGCTAAGTCCGCAGGAACAAAAGGAGGTGGATGACTTCATCAACAATCAGTTACGAAAAGGGTATATCCGTCCCTCGAAGTCCGAACAAACCTCCCCGGTGTTCTTCGTGCCGAAGAAGGATGGAAGAAAGCGGATGGTGCAGGATTACCGGTATCTCAACGAGCACACCATCCGAAACAACTATCCACTCCCCTTAATCTCTCAACTGGTGGACAAGTTAAAAGGGGTACGGATCTTCACCAAGATGGATCTCCGATGGGGGTACAACAACGTACGGATCAAAGAGGGAGATGAGTGGAAGGCCGCTTTCGTCTGTCATCGGGGAGCCTACGAACCTACGGTAATGTTCTTCGGGCTTTGTAATTCCCCCGCCACTTTTCAGACCATAATGAATGACCTATTCACGGATATGACGGATGTAGTGGTGTACATTGACGATCTACTAATCTTCTCAAGGGATCCGGATCCGATCAAGCATGAGGAAAGAGTAAGAGAGATATTAGACCGGTTGGAGAAGAACGATCTCTTTGTCAAGCCCGAGAAGTGTACCTTCTCCGCGGCAACCGTGGAATTTCTAGGCATGATTGTCGGCCCAACCGGGATAGGTATGGACGGGCAAAAAGTGAAAGCCGTCGTTGATTGGCCAAGCCCAACCACCCTCCGACAGAACCACGCCTTCCTTGGCCTGGCCAACTTCTACCGGCGTTTCATCAAGGACTACACAAAAATTGCACGACCCCTCCACGATCTCACAAAGAAGGATGTGACGTTCGAGTGGACTCCGGAGTGTGAAGAAGCGTTCATGGAATTGAAACAATCTTTCACCACAGCCCCAGTCCTCGCCTACCCGGATAACGACTGCCGATATCGGCTAGAAAGCGACGCCAGTAATCACACGGTGGGGGCCGTTCTCTCGGTACAGAAGGAAGACTGGTGGCACCCCGTGGCGTTCTCTTCCCACTCCATGACCCCCGAGCAGAGGAACTACCCAATTGCCGACAAGGAAATGCTCAGCGTCATCTCCGCACTCGAAACATGGAGGCATTATCTCGAAGGGACGACCCACAAGTTCGAGATCTGGAACGACCATCAGAATCTCACTTGGTTCATGACACGTCAAGATCTCAATAGACGACAGGCCCGATGGGCTCAATATCTCTCCCGTTTCAATTTCAAATGGTGTCACAAAGCCAGTGCCCTGATGACGAAGGCAGACGCGTTGTCCCGAAGGTCGGATTTAGTTGCCAAGGGAGAACAGGATAATAAGGGGGTGCTGGTAATTCCCCCAGAGCAAGTGCGGCAGATGAGTGAGGAGGAGGAACGAACAATGGAGGTAACGTCCCCCGGAGATGAGTTAACCGATGAGATTTCGCATAGAACCATGCGGCTCCCGGAAGCCACCCTCAAGAAGTTGATGGCACAGGGGTACGAGATTAAGGATCAGGTACTCAAAAGGAACAGCCAGATCTATGTGCCACCCGATCTCCACACTCAGATCACCACTCTTCACCACGATAACCCCGCCTGTGGTCATCCTGGTGTTCACCGGACCCTAGAGTTACTTAGCCGTTTCTACAGCTGGCCCGGAATGAGGAAGGACGTTGAAGAATACGTAAAGGCTTGCACACGGTGCGCCCGCGCAAAATCCACCAACCAAGCGCCGCAAGGGGAAGTACAGCCCCTGCCGGTACCTGAGAAGCCTTGGGAAGATATCTCTGCAGATTTTATTACCAACCTTCCTCTCGCTAGAGGGTATGACGCCATTTTGACGGTGGTGGATCGATTCTCCAAGGAAGTTGAGTTGATACCTTGCCATAAGACGTGTACGGCAGCAGAACTGGCCAACCTCTATCTTGCCCACGTATGGAAGCACCACGGTCTCCCGCGATCAATCGTCTCGGATCGGGG
The DNA here is from genome assembly GCA_038093995.1 of Tylopilus aff. callainus. Lineage (NCBI taxonomy): Eukaryota > Fungi > Basidiomycota > Agaricomycetes > Boletales > Boletaceae > Tylopilus > Tylopilus aff. callainus. The sequence goes on from JBBPTI010000591.1 coordinate 12,296, forward strand.
ACCCCAGTTCGCCGCCTCCCTCATGACGTCACTCTGCTCACAACTGGGAATCATGGTGAAGAAGTCTACCGCCCATCACCCCCAGACGGATGGG
>JBBPTI010000593.1:0-12363 GCA_038093995.1 Tylopilus aff. callainus
CCCGCAGGGCCCCTCCAGCCACTACCCATTCCGTCGGGGCCCTGGCAGGATATTTCGGTGGACTTCATCACCGGGCTCCCCCTCTCTAACTCGTACACCACCATACTCACCATAGTCGACCACTTCTCCAAAGCGGTCGAGCTCGTCCCCTGCGACTCCACCTGCACTTCCCTCGACCTCGCCGACATCTACCTCCACCACATCTGGAAGCATCACGGTCTCCCGAAGTCCATCGTTTCGGATCGGGGCCCCCAGTTCGCTTCGCGTCTCATGACGGATCTCTGCCGCCAACTCCAAATAGACCAACGACTATCCACCACCTATCACCCACAGACCGACGGGCAAACAGAATGAATGAACCGAGAGGTAGGGCAGTACCTCCGGACTTACTACGCGGACCACCCCGACTCGTGGTCCGACTGGCTCCCGCTTGCGCAGTTCACCATTAATTCCAGAGTCTCGTCCGCCTCCGGTAAATCCCCCTTCCAGCTCACCCATACATATGCCCCGGTTCTCAGAATAGAACCCACCGTCACCCAATCCCCCACAGCCAACAACCTTGCCAACCAATACGCCGATCATTTGGTGGAAGCCCGGGAATGACTTCACGCCTCGCAGGACACAATGAAGCGAGCAGCCGCCGGTAAGCGTTCTCTGGCCCCCTTCTACTCCATTGGGGATAAGGTTTGGCTCTCCACCAAGCATCTATCTATTCCAGGTTCCCCTAAGCTTCTCGATTGCTGGATCAGCCCGTTCCCCATCGTCGGTCTCGTCGGCCCTAATGCAGTTCGCCTCGACCTCCCCCCCTCGTACCGCATCCACCCCGTCCTCAATGTCTCGCGGGTGAAGCCGTTCATAGCCCCGCTTCCCGGTCAGCACCCTCCTACCCCCAATCCCTCTTCCCTGGCTGCTGACCCCGCTATCCCTGAGTACGAGGTTGAGTACGTTGTCGATTCCCGCCTGGCCGGCCGCGGCCTTCAGTATTTGGTCCATTGGAAGGGGTATGATATCTCCGAACGCACTTGGGAACCTCATGCTAACCTCGCTAACTCCCCTGATGCCCTGGCCGCTTTCCACCGTGCCCACCCTTCCGCCCCTCGTCCTGTCTCTCACTCCGCCATTCGCGCTATTTTCCCTGGTGTCCATCTGGAATCTGGACCTTAAGGAGGGGGTCGTGTTATGCTCACGGCTACGCTACGCTCCTTTCTTTCCTACATTGCCTTCTTTAGCCACTTTGACCCACGCCACAGCGCCGCGACTCGGTCTTGCCCGAGTCCTGTTCCCACACCGGTAAGCACAGTTAGCCACAGCATCCGGGCACCGGACCACGGTAGAGTAAAGCCCCGGTTACCCGGCTACTGATGCCGGCCGCAGCACTTAGGCAATCCGCAGCTGCAATGGCGCCTTATGTCGCCACCCGGTCTCACACCTATAGCGATACCCGCACATCGCACGCCATAGTACGCCTTCCGTTCCCACTCCAATGGCATTAACCTCGCAATGGCGCCATCGCTCGCCACCCTTTCCCACTCCAGTAGCGTTTAGCCCGCAGCATCGCCTCCCTCGCATGGACCAGGCCAGTTTCTGTCTCGCATTGCCTTATTTAGTAATCATGCCTGCCCTTACCTACTTCAGTCTCCGATTGGACTCTGCTGTATAGTAGTATATAAGACCGCCTGTAAGTAGTCGGAGCCCCAATCAATTCTTCTTGGGTCTTCCCTCACAAGGCACCCGCTTATAAGGAGTTTGATCCACCTTTCCGTTTCGCTTCACTTCGCTACTCGACCCCTTGTGCCCTGCACCCGGGTCATCGTCTTGCTCGTTCCACTCGACGCCTCCTTGCCTTTGTGCCCGAGGTCGTTTCAAATTGAGGCAAGGGGGCCCAGGCATTGACTGAGGACTGAGGGAAAAACCCAAGTTAACTTGAATGAGGAGCTTGAGTGCTGAATTCAAGTCTTATATACTGTTATAGGCTTTGTATATGTTTGTATGCTATTACTACATTAGTATGAACTGTTGTTGTTATTTCTTGGTAGTCATACAACAGACTCACGCAGACATTTCTGTATTATGTAATTTCAACTAGATGACATTTGTGCAGACATGTTCTCCACCTCAGTCATGAACTCCATCTTATACTGAGGTGAGATCCAGTCCTTACTTTTGTTCTGTCTTTACTTACACATTGTAGTATATCTCTACAGGTTATGAGCCCTGCGCTCTGACTTAAGATCATGCATATATCTTTGTATCTGACGCGCATATATTCAACGAGATGTCTAGTACTACATCTGAGGAGGTCAAGCTACCTAAGCTTGACATGTCTGGCAAGGAGTGGATGACTTGGAAAGTCTGACTCCAACTTGCTGCTGGTAGCTGTGGTCTTGGTGGCTATCTTGATGGCAGTAAGAAGAAGCCTGTTAATCCAGCAGCTGGAAAGCCAGACGGATGGACAGCAACCACCTCTGCTGAAACCAAGTTGGTCGACAATTATATCAAAAATCTTGCAACTTGGGTTGAGAAGGATACAAAAGTGTGACATATGATTGCAAACACTCTTCTGAACACCTTGTTTGTCCATCTTGTGGGCAAAGACTCTGCCCATGAGTATCTTACCACTTTGAGCGATCTCTTTGAAAAGCAGTCCATTGTGGTCAGTGCTGAAATGCATCATTAGCTCAGGGAACTGAAACTGAAGAAAGGGGGCAATGCATGTGCACACATCGAGAAGATTATTGCACTGCATGAGGACCTGGCCTTGATCGGATGGCCTGTCTCAGATGACAACCTTTTTAACATTATATATGCATCACTTCCACACTCTTATAACCTTGGTCTTGCAGCTCTCTTTTCGGTGATGTGTATCCATGGCAAATCCATTACTGCAAATGATCTTATGGATGTCGTCTTGGAGGAGTTTGACCATCTCACTTTGCAGGATGATGGAAAAGGCAAGAAATCTTCGGGCAGCGAAGACACAGCTTTTGTGGCTGATGGGTCATTAAAGAAAGGAAAGGGGAAAGAACACAAGTTCGGTGGCTCTTGTTACAACTGCGGTTGGTTGGGCCATAAAAGCCAAGATTGCTGGGAGGAAGGCGGTGGTAAAGCTGGCCAAGCTCCAAAGAGCTGGAAATTGCATGGCAAGAAGTCCAGAGATAAGAATGACAAGTCAAAGTCAAAGTCTTCTGCGAATGTGGCTGCTGCGGATGAACCTGACAGTGCTTGGCTTGCTATGCTTGATGGCAATTCTCCTGCCGATGAAGCCAGTGATGCACTCCTTGCTTGGGTTGATGTCATGCCTGAGTTATATGACAGCGGCGCTTCACAACACCTATCTCCTTGTTGTGCATGTTTCTTGAACTTTGTGCCTATTTCACCCAAGCCTATCTGGAGTGCAGATAATGGAACCTTTAATGCAGTTGGTCGGGGAGACCTTCCGGTTGATCTCTGCTATGGCAATACTCAGACACAACTCATTTTGAAGGATGTCTTGTATGCCCTGACTATGCGTGTAACCCTTGTCTCGATAAGCTGTCTAATGGAATGCAGCTATTGTGCTGTTTTCACTGATGGCATGTGCCGCATTTATGATGCAACTTGGTCTCTGGTTGGCAAAGTCAGTGTCTCTAACAGTCTTTACAAGGCTACAAATGCCTACCTGGCCACAGGCAATTCAGAGATGCTCTCTATGGCTGAACTTCATGTTCGTCTGTCCCATATTGGTGTTGGGATGATCTGCAACATGTTGGCCAAAGGCATGGTGTCTGGTGTTACACTGGACCCGGAGCATACTTCTATGGGCCAATGTGCTGCTTGTGAATATGGAAAAGCAACCTGAAAACCTATGGTAAAGTTCGTGAACCCATGCAGTCGGACAAACTTGGGGATGAAATCCATACCAACATTTGGGGACCTTCACCTGTTCAGACTCCCGGAAAGTACAGCTATTACAGCTCTTTTACAGATGACCACACATGCTATACATGTGTTCACCTGATGGCAGCAAAATCTGACATGTTTCAGGCCTATTGTGAGTTCAAATCATGGCTGCACACTCAGCATGGGACTTCTATCCAGCGTCTGCGTTCTGACCGTGGGGGGGAGTATTTATCTGATGAATTCTCATGTCATTTGAAATCTCATGGTACAGAAAGGAAACTTACCACACATGACATGCTGGAACATAATGGTGTTGCTGAACGTCTCAATTGGACCCTTGTGGAATGTGTGCGAACTTTGTTGCATGACAGTGGATTGCTGAAAACCTTATGGGGGGAGGCTCTTTTGCATGTCATTTGGGTGAAAAATAGGTCAGCTACTCGAGTGCTGGATGGAAAAACGCCATACGAAATGCTGTATGGGAGAAAGCCTGACTTGCGTAACTTGCCATCTTGGGGTGCAAAATGTTGGGTACTCAATCAGTCTGGTTCAAAGCTTGATGATTGCGCTCGCCATGGTCACTGGATCAGATTTGATGCTGAGTCTACAGCACATTGTGTTTATCTGCCAGATCAACACATTGTGGTTGTTGAATGCAATGTCACCTTTCAGAAACCTGACATGATGGCCACTACTCATCTGGAGAACACAGATTCAGATTAGCTTGGCACACCCAGTGCACCTGCAGAACCTACTTTTGTTGAGGCTGTCCACCCAGATACAGAACTCATAGAGGCAAACCCATCAAGTGCTCCACTTTTGCGGCACTCATCTCAACACTGAAAACTCTCAGCCTATGTCCAACTGTTGAATTCTGGTGCAGATACTCACGATGGTCATGAAGGTGGTATGCTTTTGCCAAAAGGGATTCAGGCAGTAGTGGTAAAGGGTGTTGAGGGTGAGAAGGGTGAGAGGGTGAAGTCGGTGTGGGAATTGGGCAATGAAAGTGCAGTTTTTGTGATGCTTGCAGGAACCTCTGAGGCTGAGGGTCTGGAGCCAAGTACAATCGATGAAGCAAAGATGTGACCTGATTGGCCATGGTGGGAAGAGGCAATTAACACCAAATTGAAGAGTCTTGCTGATGTGCACACCTGGAATGTGGTGGAACAACCTAAAAACATGAACATTGTCAGCTGCAAATGGGTATTCAAGATTAAAAAGAATGTGGCTGGAGAGATTGACAAATACAAAGCACAGCTTGTCGCTTGTGGCTTTACCCAACAGTACAGTGTTGATTATGATGAAACCTATGCCCCAGTTGCTCGGCTTGCATCCTTGCATCTAATCTTGGCAATCACAGCTCACCATGACTGGGACATCAATGTTTTTGATTTCCACAGCACATTTCTAAACAGCAAATTAGACAATGATGAAGTGATCTTCATGGAACTTCCACCTGGTTTCGATAAACAGGGATGCGACCTTGTTGCACGTCTTTGCATTGCGATTTATGGTTCAAAACAGGGGGCGCTAAAGTGGTATTAGCATTTGTGGGCCACTTTGAAGGATCTGGGATTCGTACATATGGAAGCTGACTGGGGTGTGTTCATGGTGATGGTTGTGACTCATATTCTGATTCTTGCATCACATGTCGACAATTGCACTGTGACTGGGGACTCTCCTTCCCTTGTCAAAGCTTTCAAAGAAGAGATTGAGACCTATTTTCAAATTACTGACCTGGGACCAATCAGTTGGTTGCTAGGAATGAAGGTAACATGGGACTGCGCAGCATGCACCATCTCTTTGTCACAGGAACCATATGTCAATGCAATTCTGGCAAAGTACAATTTTGCAGATGTAAAGCTGGTTTCTATCCCTATCGATCCATATGTACAGCTTTCCAAGAAGCAGTCTCCATGGACTATGAGCAAAGTAGCATGGATATGTAACATCCCATATCATCAGGCAGTTGGATCTCTGATCCACTTGGCTAGTGGAACTCATCCAGACATTGCATTTGCAACATCATTTGTTGCCCAATTTTGCAGTAATCCAGGTTGGGCTCATTGGAAGGCTGTGAAGCAGATTTATAGGTATCTTGCTGGTACAAAGAATCTCGCACTAACCTTTGGGATGTGGTCAACTGGACTCGTCAGTTATGTGGATGCAGATGGTGCTACTCAAGACCATTGGCATGCTATCACAGGATGCACTTTTCTTTTGAATGGCAGCACAATTCTTTGGGGGTCTCGCAAGCAGGAACTCGTGACCCTGTCCACAGCCAAATCTGAGTACATTGTGGCTATGCATGCTGCAAAAGAAGCCATTTGGCTTCAGCACCTTGTTGGGGAGATGTTCAAACCACTCGCTGGACCCATGGGGATAATCAGTCTGCCATTGTGTTGACATGTGATGGTAGTTTTCATGCATGCACAAAGCACATTGACATTCATTACCATTTTATTTGTTTTCAGGTTGAGAATGGTTCTATTTCATTTCATTATTGCCCTTCTTCTGATATGATAGCGGATATGCTTACCAAGGCTTTGCCCAACATCAAAGCAAAGCATTTTGCTCTTGAACTCAGTTTGCGCTCATCCGCTTGAGGGGGAGTGTTGTTGTTATTTCTTGGTAGTCATACAACAGACTTATGCAGACATTTCTGTATTATGTAATCTTGACTAGATAATATTTGTGTGGATGTGTTCTCTACCTCAGTCACAAACTCCATCTTGTACTGAGGTGAGATCCAGTCCTTACTTTTGTTCTGTCTTTACTTACACACTATAGTATATCTCTACAGGTGTGGAATATACTAGTCACAAACTCTGTCTCATACTTGAAACAACCCTTAGGTGGGGCTGCATAGTGAGCTGTATGACAGTGGGTAGTGGGGATGACTAGAGCTAGTGGAAACCCAGGCGTTGACTGAGGACTAAGGGGAAAATCCAAGATAACTCGAATGAGGATCTTGGGGCTACATTGGCAGCCTTTATATACTGTTACAGGTGTTTGTACATGCTTGGTACAATATACTACTTATGGAGAGTTCAGGGTAGACGTGGGAGTGCAGGACTTATGCCACTGGCCGAAGATGAGTCATGGGGAGTCACTGCACTGCCTTGTGCAGCCCAGGCGCTGATGGTGCGAGATTGTGCCATCGTGGCGCAATATGGCATGATGATGATGTCATGGGGCTGTGTAAGGAGTCTGGGCCACTTCCTAAGGTAATCACAGCTTTACGCAGCCATTGTGTGGTGTGTGAATGCTGTTAGGCAGGCCGAGAGCAGTACCAGTACTGAAATAGGGGGAAGTCTGAGAAAGGAAATGAAAGGACAGGTGCGCACACAAGGTCATAACACTACCCCCCAACTAAAGCTCAACCTCTGGGGGAGCAAAGGGAAGAGGGTGAGCAAAGAGAGCCGCAAAGACTGAGTGAGAGATAGGGTGAGGGGCTGAGGGATGCGAGCGGTGGAAGTCACAAAGGGCCTCTTGGGCATTGGTAAGGTGAGAGGCCAGCTCCCAAGTATGATCCTCATCAGAATATCCCTTCCAGTGGACCAGATACTGAATTCCATGGCCGCATGGTCGGGAGTTGACTATGAAGTTGACTTCATACTCTGTGTCTCGATTGTCCATAACAATGGCAGGACTGGGGAGTGGATCAGGCTGCAGTGGTAGTGGGGGCATGTAGGGTTTGGTCTGGGAGATGTTAATGACAGGATGGATATGGATGTACTGAGGGAGACATAATTTGACTGCATTGGGGCCTTTCATCGAGACGATGGGGAATGGACCGATCCAGCGATTGGTGAGCTTCTGGCAGGGGAATGGCAGGGTGAGATTGTTGGTGGCTAGCCAGACATGATCCCCAACAGCATAGGGGGGTGCTGGAGAGTGGCAGGTGTTCCTGGTGGTGGTCATTCGGTCTCGGACCTGTGTCAGATGCTTTTTAGTCTGCCGGAGGACAGTCTGATAGTCTTGTGCGAGTGCAGAGGCGGTGGGTGATTTTGAATCTCAGTGCTCCACCCCCATGCAGGGCTGGTAAGTGCGGGTGACCTGAAAGGGGGAGAATTTTGAAGCAGTGGACTGCTTTGTGTTCAGCGAGAATTGGGCCAGGGGCAGCCAGTGTGCCCAGTTGTCCTGTTGTTCAGCACAATACAAACAAAGATACAAAGCGACTTCTCTATTCATCTGTTCCGTCTGTCCATCCATCTGTGGATGGTGGGCCATGGACTTCTTTACTAAGATACTGAGTTGGGTGCAGAGTGATGTCATGAGTGTTACTGCAAACTAGGGTCCCCGATCTGATACTATGGACTTCAGCAGTCCATGATGCTTCCAAACATGGTTGAGGTAGAAATCTGCTAGTCCGGAGGCAGAACAGGCTTTGGTACAGGGGATTAGTTCTACCTCTTTGGAGAACTGGTCAACTACGGTGAGTATAGCATCATACCCCCCTGCTATGGGGAGGTCGGTGATGAAGTCCACAGAGATATCCTCCCATGGGCCGTTGGGCACCAGCAAGGGTTGGAGTTCCCCCTTTGGTGGTTGATTCCTGGCCTTTGCTCGAGCACATCAGGTACATCCTTGTATGTACCGTTCAATGTCTTTCCTCATGGTAGGCCAGCTGTAAAACTGCACAAGGAGTTCTAGGGTTTGGAGGACCCCTGGATGTCCACTAACAGCGTGGTCGTGATGGAGGGTGATCAACTTCGTACGTAAATCTGGGGGGATGTAGATTCGGTCCACCCATTTTAAGAGGCAGTCCGTGATTTCGTAACCCTGTGCCATCAGCTTCTTGAGGGTGGTTTCCGGGAGTCAGATGGTTTGATGTGAGATTTTGTCAGTGAGTTCTTCTCCCAGGATAACTATCTCCAGGGCCCCTCCCTCTTCTTCTATTTGCCAAATCTGCTTGGGGGGGATCACTAACACTGCCTTATTATCACCTTTCCCCTTATCCATTAGATCTAATCATCGCGACAGTGCATCTGCTTTTGTCATTAGTGTACTGGATTTATGACACCATTTAAAGCAGAATCGGGATAGGTACTGGGCCCAGTGGGCCTGTCGTCAGTTTAAATCTTGTCACATCATGAACCAGGTAAGGTTCTGATGGTCGTTCCAGATTTTGAACTCATGCTGGGCTCCTTCGAGGTAGTGCCTCCACTGTTCCAGCATGGAGATTACACTGAGCATCTCTTTGTCAGTGATAGGATAGTTATGCTGCTCTGGGGTCATGGAATGGGATGAAAACACTACCAGGTGCCAATGGTCTTCTTTTTGTACAGAGAGTACCACCCCAATGGTGTAGTTGCTGGCATCACTCTCGAGTCAGTAACGACAGTCGTTATCAGGATAGGCAAGGATGGGGGCAGTGGTGAAGCGTCACTTTAATTCATTGAAGGCATTCTTGCACTCGGTTGTCCATTTGAAGGTGACATCCTTTTTGGTTAGGTCATGCAGAGGGCAGGCTACCTGTGCATAATTCTTAATAAAGCATTGGTAGAAATTGGCAAGACCAAGGAAGGCCCTTGTTTGTCACAGGGTTGCTGGGAATGGCCATTCTGTCACCACTTTTACCTTTCCAGGATCCATCCTAACTCCAGTAGGGGTGACTATCATTCCCAGAAACTTGACACTCATGGCAGAGAAGGAACATTTCTCTGGTTTCATGAATAGGTCGTTCTTTGCCAGCCTTTCTAGTACTTCCATCACCTTTCCCTCATGTTGCTGTTGATCTCCATCTATGGAAAAGATCAGTAGATCATCGATATAGATGATTACCTCCGGCATGTCTGCAAAGAGCTCATTCATCATCATCTGGAAGGTGGCAGGCGAGTTGCATAGTCCAAAGAACATTACTGTGGGTTCGTAGGCCCCCCTATGGCAGACGAAGGCTGCCTTCCACTCATCTCCTTCCTTAATCCATACATTGTTGTACCTCCAACGAAGATCCATCTTGGTGAAGATTTTGGCATCCCTCAGTTTGTCTACTAGTTGGGAGATGAGGGGGAGTGGGTAATTGTTCCGGATGGTATGCTCATTAAGGTACCGGTAGTCCTGGACCATCCATTTTTGCCCATCTTTTTTTGGGACGAAGAAGACCAGTGACGTTTGCTTGGACTTTGATGGTTGGATGTATCCTTTACGCAACTGATCCTTGATGAACTCATCCACCTCTTTCTGCTCATTCAGACTTAAGGGAATGATTCAGCCCTTCTTTGGCTTGAAACTCTCCTTTAATTCTATAGCATGATCCCAGGCCTTTCATAGCGGCATCCTTTCTGACTCCTTTTGGGAGAATACGTGCTGATAGCGGTGATACACTGTGGGTATGAGTTTGAGCACATCCTCCAGCAGCGCTTCCATGGGTTGGCTTTTGGTGCGGCTCCTTTCTTCAGTGTGTCCTACCTCTAGCACTTCCTGCACGTGCGTGGATCGATTGGTTCAGTCATAGTTGCATGTTTCCAAACAATTTGCGAACCAAATTTTCCCCATTCTCCAGTTGATCTGGGGGTTGTGTTCCTGGAGCCATGGATATCCTAGGATCACATCATTGCTTCCAATGCTGGTTATGTATCCTCGGAGCAATTCTTGATGTCTGTTAATATTGCAGTAGACCTCTACTTCCTCTGTGATGATTCCTCTGGCATTCTCAGAACCATCTGCATTATGTAGGATAATGGTCCTGGAGGCGGTTACTGTGGGAATGTGGTTCTTCTGTATGAAGTCCTGGTTGATGAGCGTAAGGTTGGCTCCACTGTTGATTAGTGCTTCAGCATTCGTATACCGTCTTTCGCAAGAGGGTTTTATCTGTATGGTTAGTTTTATCTCTTTTCCTTTATGAATTACCCTCATATACATCTTCAGGGGTTCTGGGGTTTTGGTGGATTTAGGGGAATTAAGCACAGGTTTAGTGTCTCGGTCCCTGCTGGGCTCGCTAGGAGGCCCCCCTAGACTGGCTGTGTTAGATACTAGAGTCGTTAGTACAGATACGAGCTTAGTTAGTTCCACCAAGAGATAATTATTAGCCTGTGAGACACCCAGATCATCTCCTAGGCTCTGTCTTTTCCCTTCTGCCTATTCCTGGCATTGGGAAAATCCTCCTCTTCTGCTGCAGCCACCCTACCCTCATCTTTGGCTAGAGTGATTCATCACACCTTCCTCCTCTTGCAGTTGAACCGATGTCCTCCTCCATGGAAATGACACTCAGTGCATTGGTTCTTCAGCTTCTTGCAGTCCCAGGCTATATGTCCAGTGCCTTTACAGTTAAAACACTTGCCAGGGCTTCCTTGGACTGCAAAGACTGAGTCTTTGTCGAATTCCATGAAACAGTCTACCTCCATTCAGTCATTTCGGGGGGAATAGCCCTGTGGCCTCCCTCTTATGAAGGTGAGGGCCTCCATCGCGCAGCCTATGTCTCGGATGTTCTGGAGGTAGTCCGCAGGGGTGGACTTTTGGGTGCCTTCTTTGAAGATCTGGAGGATGATGTGTCGGGCCGTGTTCCATTCCAGGAGACGGATTGTGTGGCTATCGTCGATTCTGGCCATTTGATATAGGGCCTCCCATTGTACAAGGAAGTCGTCAGTCCGTAGGATGCCCTGGCAGAGTTGCTTGAGTTGGGCAACAGCCCAGTCTTTCTGGTTTATGGAGCGGAAAAGACTCTCCATCTCTTGAACCAGCTCATCCCAGGTATAGCTTTGGCCGCATCGAAGGTGCATCTGGGCGAACAGTCCAGCTTTCAGTCCCTTTAGCCATGATAAGACCATGGTTACTGCCTCGTAGCTCTTTGGCAGAATGGTGGAGCGATTGGTGTGGAGCCAGGCCTTAATCTTAGCCCACCACTCCTTGAATTTGGCCACAGATCCTTCATAATCTCTGGGGTCCACAAAGACTTCTACTTTCTGTGTGGCTTTTCCCCCAGTGGTTGCAGTGCTGTTGAGGTTACTTACTGTCTGCTCAAGCGCAGCCACATCTTTCAGCAGGGCGGTGGTCTTCTTCTGTTCTTCGATACATCCATTATAGAGCTACTGTTACGCTCACGGCTACGCTACGTTCAACTCTTTCCTACATTTCCTTCTCTGGCCGCTTTGACCCACGCCACAGCGCCGCGACTCGGTATTGCCCGAGTCCCCTTCCCACACCGGTAAGCACAGATAGCCGCAGCATCCGGGCACCGGACTACGGTAGAGTAAAGCCCCGGTTACCCGGCTACTGATGCCGGCCGCAGCACTTAGGCAATCCGCAGTTGCAATAGCGCCTTATGTCGCCACCCGGTCTCACGCCTATAGCGATACCCGCGCATCGCACGCCATAGCACGCCACTCGCTCTCACGCCAATCGCCTTAATCCCGCGATTGCGCCATGGTACGCCATCCATTCCCACTCCAATGGCATTAACCTCGCGATTGCGCCATCGCTCGCCACCCTTTCCCACTCCAGTAGCGTTTCGCCCGCAAGCACCGCCCCGCTCGCACGGAC
>JBBPTI010000594.1:0-12333 GCA_038093995.1 Tylopilus aff. callainus
TGCCTTTTCCCTTCTGCTCCTTTTCAGCATTGGGAAAATCCTGTTCTTTAACCAGGGCAACCCTTGCTTCATCCGTGGCTAGGGCTACCTTTCATACTTGCCTCCATTTACAATGGAATTGGTGTCCTCCCCCATGGAAGTGACATTCCAGGCACTGGTTCTTCAGCTTCTTGCAGTTTTGGGCTATGTGCCCTATATCTTTGCAGTTGAAACACTTGCCGGGACTTCCCTTGATAGCAAAGACATCCTCCTCGTCTATTTCTTTGAAGTGATCTACCTCCATGTGATTTCTGCAGGGTTGATAGCTCTGGGGGTGTCCCCTGATGAATGTGAGTGCTTCCATGGTGCAGCCTACATCCCAGATGTTCTGTAGATAGTCCATGGGAGTGGACTTCCAGGCCCCTTCTTTAAAGATCTGGAGGATGATATGCTGGGCCGTATTCCTTTCCAACAGTTGGATGGTGTGGCTGTCATCAATTCCGGCCATTTGATATAATGCTTCCCATCGGACTAGGAAGTCGTTGGTCCGAAGAGTTCCCTAGCAGAGTTGTTCAAGTTGGGCCATAGCCCAATCTTTCTGGTTTATGGAGCGGAAGAGACTTTCCATTTCTTGGACAAGTTCTTCCCAGGTATACATTTGGCCCCATTGGAGGTGTGTCTGTGCAAATGAGCTGGCTTTTGGTCCTTTCAGCTGGGACAAGACCACTGTCACTGCTTCGTAACTTTTCGGAAGAATGGTAGACTGATTGGTGTGGAGCCATGCCTTAATCTTGGCCCACCATTCTTCAAACTTGGCAACTGATCCTTCATAGTCTCCAGGGTCTGCAAAGACCTCTACCTTCCAGGTGGCCTTTCCTCCAGCTGCTGTGGTGCTGTTAAGATTGGATACAGTTTGTTTAAGGGCAGCTATATCTTTTAGTAGGGTGGCAGTCTTCTTCTGTTCTTCGATGCAGCCGTTGTAGAGTTGTTGATTCTGCTTGGTTAGCGTAGTAAACTCTAGCACAACAGTGGCAATCTTGTCCTCCAACATGAGGTTCAGGTCAGTGAGGATTTGGAGTGTGGACTGTGACATAGTGTTGGGCTACGTGAGTCTTTGGTATGCAGATTCTCTTTCCGTCACAGATCACCCAGGTTCTTCTTCAATACTCTTTGATTACAGCTGGGTGTCTAGTTGCTTTATATGGCATGGATCTAACCGGCATTATATGTGGTCGGCTGATCAGTCTCGGCTGTTCCTGTTTGTCCTCCTTCTGTTGGAGTTGTGTAAACAGTAGTCCTATAGTGGTCACTCAGGGTTTCAAAGAAGGAAGACTTTTTATTTAATAACTACCAGCCATAAGTCTGCTGTGGCTGTTCTTCTTCGGCATGTATGGCTTGTTTTTCATAGCCAAAAGTGAAAGAGTAAGCTTCTTCTCGGATGGCAATTTGGAACTGTAAGGGTGTAAGCTCTCGTGCGATGAGAGAGAGAAGACGGAGTAAAAAGTAAGTAAAGAGGACAGCAAAGAAAACAATGAGAAAGGTAAGTATGAACAGCAGGAGCTGTACTATCATAGAAAAAGGCAGGGAAAGGTGAGGAGAATACCTATCAAAAGATGTAGGTAGGCATGAAAGAGAAGGGTTAAAGTAATAGTAGCGGGGGCTACTATGAGGCTACTAAAAAGGAAAAGGGTGGTGCAGAGATGCACGAGGGTGGAGGCATCCCAGACCATTATCTGGTCAGATGAGGGTGGCAGCAGTGGCAGCTCTTGCTGCAGCAATTCTCTTGCGATGGGCGAGATGGGCTTCTTCGACAAGGTATTGGGCACAGTTCTCTTGCCAACAATGGTACTCTTCATTGAGGCAATGGTGGGTGGCAGGTGAGGTGGGATCTTGATAAGGACCCTTGAGGTCATTGGGGTTGACTGACTCAAGAGGTGTCAACTCATGCTTAGGAGAGGGGGCAGGTGATGGCGGTAAAAGTAGATCCTCCTCCTCTTCCCTTTTTACTTCTCTATACTCCCCTGCTAACCTCCTTTCTCGTTGGGCAGCGGTGGAGGCAGGGTCGAAAACTTGTGCAAAAAGTCGCAGGTGCTCCTCTACAAAGAGGCAGGCACTGGCAGCGAGGGCAGCGATATTGAGTGCGTACTCAGGATGTGGGACGGAAATCTGTGCTGGGTTCATTGGGGCAGAGGGCTGTCAGTAACAATGGCTGACAACTCTGTGGAGCTCACTACTGGTGATGGGCTTCAGGGTGGCAACAGTGACAGCGAAGCAAAGGGATTTGAGTTATAATGAAACAACCCTTAGGTGGGGCTGCTAGTGAGCTGTAGGACAGTGAGGAGAGGGGCGAGTGACTAGAGCTAGTGGGAACCCAGGCATCAACTGAGAACTAAGGGGAAAACCCAAGATAACTCGAATGAGGATCTTGGGGCTGGATTGCCAGGCTTATATACGGTTACAGATTGTTTGTATGTATTGATGTCCTATTACTATTTATGGGTGCTTTAGGGCAGACATGGGAGTGAGGGACTTACACCATTGGCCGTGAACGAGTCATGGGGAGTCACTGCACTGGTTTGTGCAGTCCGGGCGCCAATGATGTGGGATGGCACCATAATGGCATGATATGACATGATGATGATGTCATCGGGCTGTGCAATGGGGGCTGGACCACTTACTAAGGTAGACACAGCTTGGCACTGCCATTGTGTGGTGTGTGAGTGCTGTTAGCAGGCAGTCTGGAATGTGTACCAATGCCAGAATAGGGAAGGAGACGAAAAAGGAAGGAAAAGATAGGGGTGTGAGTGAGGTCGTAACAATGTGAATCCTGGAATCTAATCACCTGTGAGTTACCTAGTCAAAGTTGTGTGTGACCCAATATGGCACAAATTATGGTTTGGGTGGCATGTGGGATGTGGTAAGGGTGTCTCATATGGGAAAGTAGTTCAAATGATACGGACTTCGGATTTGTGCTGGAGTCTCCAGGATTTACTTATAGGGGTTCCAGAATGGATATGACAGCAGTTCACTTTCCTTTGCCACTAGTACCCTTCAGCAAGGTACTATGCTAGTATCAGGACCTGCCATGACTTATCACCAACAGAAGCATAGGCAACCTAAGGGGCTAGCTCAAGAGGTAGAGCACCAAGATGGGCCATCTTAAGCAGTGGACTGGAGCCAGAGCTAGAGTTCAGGTTAGTCAGGGTCATTAGGAGGTTAACAGGTATTTGTTTCCATTGCACGACAGCTCTTCAGCACCCACATTCATTTGTACCACATTCCTTTTACCACCATGGTCACTAGTACCAACTACCACTATGTTCGTTACCTGTACTATTAGTGTACCAATATCACTTGGGCTTTCCCTCACAAGGCACCCAGTTATAAGAAGTTCAAGATATCCCTACTACCATCGTATACTTTCATACACCCTCTACTACGCAGCCAAAGGTACTTAGTGCCCAAGGTTGTTTCAGCAATGGGCATTTATACAGCAGCCTGTTGATAACCTCCAAGACCCTAGTGGTGTAGCAGCATTGTGGGCAATGCTAGTGGTCATAGGCCACTACCCATTATGGATAGGTCTAGTGGCTTTAGTGTTCACTACCCATCAATGATAGACTGAGGGCTTGGAGGGTAGCAGTGGGGGTTTATATACTGTTACAGTGTTTGTATCTATTTGTACACTATTACTACATATGGTCCATCAAAAGCTGGCTTTGTTACCATATATAATCTGCAGGTCTGTGGAGGTTAAAGGGAGTCTTGGTCTGTGCAGGAGGGGCTATGCTCTAGGCAGTGTGAGGCAGTACTAAGCACTGCAGGGCTATGTGTGGCTGTGGTGTGGGTGAATGGCTATTGGTCATGAGTCCATGCGAGTCATGCTGGTGTCTATGTGTGAGTATCACTATAGGCAAGGGATGGGGGCAATATGATGGCAAATGATCATGTGACTATGGCATTAGATGGTGTGATATGGGACTGCAGAGCAGGACCAGGGCATGCAGGGGGCCAGAGGTGACATCAGGATTATGGGTTGTATCTGGGTGTTATTCCATGGGCATATTCATAAAAGCCATTGCTGTGGCTGAGCTGCAAGCTGTGCATGTGAGCAGGTGCTGAGTATAAGCCATGTGGTTATAGAGGGGGTCTCTGGGATCTATTCCATGTGCTCAGAGTCATGGCAAATAGTGCTGCTGTCTACTGTTCAGGAGTCAGGCCTAGCTGTACAGCATGAGGGCTTGTACTGAGTGGCTGTGCAAGGGGCTAGATCATATCATGTGCTGGGTCATGTGACTGGGAGCAAGACTGTGCTACGAGGCATCACTGATAGATTGTATTAGTCAGGTGACTGTGAGACTATAGGTCACATGCAGGAAGCCATTGTAGGAGCCAAGGCAAGTGGTGACTGTAGGATGATGAGGGGTCAAGGAGCATGTATCATAGGGCATCATAGGGTGCTGGAACTATAGCAAGGGAGTGTGAGCAAGCGAGCTAAGGGCCAAAGTAAAGGAAAAAGTATAGTAGGGCCCAAGTATAGCATTGAGTATGTTGTGTTTGTAACATTATGAGGTAACAGCTGAATCCCTTTGTGCAAAGCAAGTTTTTCACTGTATATGGCACATTAGGGATCTGCTTGATAGCACTGTGTGAAGTAAATTCAACTTACAGACCACATTGATGAAGCCATTCTAATCAGAGGGTGAGTGCCCTTCCAATCTGACCTTGTGGGGATTTGTTCATGACTGAAAGCATGAAGTTGTAGTAAGCCTCATAGTGGAATGAGAATTCCTTCCCAGAAAATGATATTGGCTCAGTGGCTATTCCATTAATGCAGACAGACTTGTGTTTTAGTGCACAACAGAACTAGCTAGTGCAAATCAGGTTTTTAGTGATTTGCAAATAAATATGGCCTCACTTACCACTGCTGCTGAGAGGGCATACATGTGCAATGGGGTCATTTGAACGTTCTTGGTGTAGTTGTGTTGCATAGGGTTGAAGTCATGAATATACCAGAAGTCGATGTGGAATTGCTTGAGCTGACAGTTGCCAAACCATCAAATGACTTTGCCCTAGAAGCCATATATGAGTATAGGCAAACATGGACTGACAGACAACTTACATCAGTGTCATGTTTGTGCATAAAAAAATTGGCAGTGCTCTGTGGGTTAGTAATATGATCACACACATCTATTTTCCAACTGAGAAGGAGCTGCAGGTCTCTTGCCATGATTGGATCATCATTCTTGAAGAAGGGTAATACGAAAGTTGATGCCTTATTGGCCAGGTTGCCACAAAAACCCATAAGTGAGTTCAGAAGCTATGAATCAAGTGAGCAAGACCTGACAATAGTGCATACATGATACACACCAATTTTTTGACACCTGTGGTGTGTTGGAGTGCTGGGAGGGGGATTGAATACTTTCAACAGATGATAAAAACAGAACCTACATTGATTCATACTGTGATTGACCTGTGAAAGCACCTTGCATATGATTGGGCTACATAGTTTGCACCCTGTCTCGCAGACATCAAGTACAGGCCACCCCACATTCATTATCATCTTGTATAATAATAGGCCCTGCACCTTGGCAAGTGCTCCTTGATCCTCATCAGAATAGCTTGACCACTTAGCACCAGCCCTGGCAGCTGACATATGCTAAGAAAGACTTGAGGTGATGCTGTCAGAACAGAGAGATCCTGCACATGAAATGTTGCAAGATGGTCCACAAGATGTATAAGCCTAGTGGTATAAAGAGTTGCCAAAAACATGAAGGTGTTTCTGAGCAGAAAGCCTTGAGTTAGTCCATTCTTGATGTCTTTCAAGAATGTTGATGTCTTTTCCTTTATTCTGTTGTACCAGGACTGTCAATGAAGTCAATGTCCTTGTTAAAAACCACATACCTGAATTGAAACAATCTTGGGCACTAAGTACCTTTGGCTGTGTAGTGAGAAGGTAGGGGAAGTGAAAGATCAATTGAGCTTCTAGTAGAGTGGGTGCCTTGTGAAAGAAGACCCAAGAAGAATCAATTGGAGTTCCAACAAGTTACATGCAGGTTTATATACTACTAGCTACCTAGATTGGAACTCTGTTTAAATATTGTGAGGGCAGGCCAGATTACTAAGTATGGAAGTGCAAGATGAAAACTGGCCTGATTCATGTGAGTGGGATGATGCTGAGGGGTTATTGCTATGGGTGTGGGAGGAGGTGGCATGATGTGTTGCAATAGCAGGGATTATGTGATTGGAGGGAAAAAGAATTAAAGGAATTGTACAATATGCAGGGAAAATGCTATTGGGGTGGGAATGAGGTGCATGAGTGTGGCAAGTGATGGCACCATCCACAGTTGCTATATCATCAGCTGCTTAGGTAAGAGGGTCTTTATGCTACCTTGGTCAGGTGCACTTCATGCTGTAAGCTTCTGCTGGTGTGGCATAGGAGCAAGGGCAGATGTTACCAAGTCATGGCTCAAGGGTTGTGGGTGTCATTGCCTAAAGATGGGAGTGTAGTAGCAAGTGTGGTGGGAAGGTAGTGGTGAGGAAGTGAAGTGTAACATGAATTATATTGTTTGTTTCCCTTCATCTATCTTTAATGCTATTGTCAGAAGCTGAATCTTGAAATGGGGTAGTATTATGCCAAAACAATAGCACTGATGAAAGATGGGCACCAAACATAGCCCCTGGCATGGTGGGTGCTGACTCTAACACCAAACATGGGTAGTGGGCATTGAGTGGGTCTTGCTCTTCTGATTTGAGTGGCAGCATGTGGCTGTGAGTCAGTGGTGCTGTAGTAGCTATGACACATGGCAGTGGTGTAATGATGGAAGGATTTGGCTGAGCAGGTGGTCCACTATATGGAACAGGTTGGAATGGAGAAAGTGAGCTAGGAGGATTCACAAGAGAGTGGCCTTAATCATGGCTGAAAGCTGATCTCATCTGACCAGCATGTCTTCCATGACCTTAGGCTGCCAGAGCTCTTGAATGAGTTCTAAGGAAACATTTAGAGCACTCATGTGATGTCATATGTATTGAACAAGTGAAAACAAAGTAGGGAAGGTGGCAGACACTGTCCCTGAAATGGAAGATTGGCTGGAATTTATACATTAGAAGGGCCTGGAGGTGACTGAGTGAGTCAGAACAGAGAAGACAATTACTTATGACCATATTCCAGCCAACATCAAGCACAGGTGCAGCAGATGTATGCAATGACTGCACAGTGGGAATCAACTGGTCCAGGTTAGAGGGTTTGACTGCATGTGTGGGATCATCACAATCAATTGTAGAATGTGCAATAGGGGGTACAAATATTTGTAGCACAAGAAGCAGACAAAGAGAGAAGGCAATACAAGTATATCTAAGGAAACAGAATGTAGGCTACCAAGTAACCTAAGAGATTTATGGGGAAGGAGATGGGGCAGTAGAAGGCTTACATGAGGGTCCTTCAAAAGATGACTCAGAAAGAGAATGGGGAACAGGTGAGAGTCTGAGAGAAGTGAGTGTTGTAATCCCCATCCCTTCAGTCACCAGTACATGGTGCATTTCTCTGATCTGAAGATCTGCCCTCTTAAGGAGGGCAACCACCTCTTTGTACTCATCATGGGTGATCATATGCATAACATTGAGTTCATGTATGCATGTTAAGCAATGCTTGACTTGGGCAGCAAACACCTTGTGAAACAACTCGAGCCAGAGCTGTCAAGCCTAGGGCTAGTAGTGGCGGATGCCAATAGCGAGGAAGAGAGTTGCAACGTGTTGTCAAGGGGAGCCTTGCTGTCATGGGTCTTACTGGTTGTACAATAAGAGCGGGGAGGGCAATAGGTGTGTATTCGATAGCCTAGTTGATAGCCCCCAAGATCCTAGTGGTGCAGCGTCATCGTGGGTCTAGGTCTAGTAGCTTTAGAGGTCACTACCCATCAATGATAAGCTGGGGTCTAGGAGGGTAGTGGCTAGGGTTTATATACTGTTACAAAGTTTGTACATATTTGTATACTATTACTACATATGGTCCGTTAAGGGCCGGCTTTGTTACCATATATGGTCTGTGGAGTTCATGGGTCTCTGTGGGTCAAGGGAATGTCTTGGTCTATGCGAGCAGGGCTATGCTTGAGGCAGTGTGCAGCTATGTGGGGCTGTATGGTGTAGGGTGTAGGCTGTGGTGTGGATGAATGGCTATTGGTCATGAGTCCATGTGAGTCATGCTGGTGTCTATGCGCAAGTATTGCCATAGGCCGAGATACAAGGTCGATGTGATGGCGAGCAATTGCATGACTATGGTGCAATATGGCATGATGTGAGACTGTGGAGCGGGACCGGGATATGTGGAGTGCCAAAGGTGATGTCAAGGCTAGGGGTTGCACTGCAGTGACATACTGTGAGCAAGTCCGGGGGGCGAGAGCCAATGTGTGAGCCTATCCATGGAGTGTGAGCCATGTAATGGTGAGTGCATTGTATGCTGGGCAACTGTAAAGGAGTCTGGGGTCTCTATAGTTCAAGGGGTGGCGTTGTCTACGAGTGCTGGGGTCTACCATTCAGGGGCCATGCCTATCCGAGGCATAAGGGCTATGCCAAGTGGCTATGCGAGGGTCTAGATCATATCATGTGCAGGTCATGTGACTGGTGTGAGACTGTGCTGCAAGGCATCACTGATAGATTGTGTGGTCAGGTGACTGTGAGACTGTAGGTCATGTGCAGGGAGCTGTAATAGGGGCGAAGACGAGTGATGACTGTAGGGTGACGAGGGATGAGGAGCACTGTATCATAGGGCATCGTAGGGTGTGGGGACTGTTAGCGAGGGAGTGTGAGTGACTGAGCTAAGGGCCAAAAGTAAGGAAAAAGTAGGATGGGGCCCGTGCATAGCATTGAGTACGGCACAATTGTAACACCTTGTGGCTCACATGAGCAAGCTGTAACATACATAGAGCACACAGATCTTCAATTTCTTTGTCCCTTGTGGTCAATGTCTAATGACTCTGCATGAAATATCTAGTGAATATTAGCAGGATTGAACTCACAGTTGTAAGGACCTTCTTCACTCTTTTAGGTGGGTGTCCAGACTCTTCTGACAATAAAAAGAACCTAAAGTGACACTTTAGACAAGCAGGGCTTTGGTTACTTGGAGAGCTGTCAGCATCCATGAAGTGAAGCTCCTCTGTAGTGAGAAGAGCAGGTGAGGGAGGTTTTGAAGATGGTGTAGTAGCTGGAGCTGTAGTCATCAGAGCAAGTGCTGAAGGAAAAGATGGTATATCAAGAGGGCTGTGAAATTCAGTGGAAGATGATATTTTACCATGAATGTATTCACAAGCCATTTGAGGTGGAGCAAGAAGCATCTCAATGTTGGAAGGGCTGAACTGACCCTAACTTTGGGTTTCCTAGAATTGAGTCATAATAGGATGCCATGCTCTATCAACCCACTGACTACCTAGCTGGCCCAGCATACACAACCTTGGACAATGACAGAGCCTCTTTCAGTCAGGTTGTCCTATGGACACTCTACAGGTTATTTTTGTCCATCCTGTGATGTTCTGTTTCCTGACACTGAGAATATCCTTCAACATCCCTCAAGTGATCACTGATGTGGCCACTGGGCAGTGGAATCTTTGGCAGGCATGGATGACAGGAATCTGCACCCAGATGACAATTACTTTGAAGGTACCATGGTCCCACTTCTTTGGGGGACCTCTGTCTGATTGTTTTTTCAGTTAATTCTGGCAAACACATTCCCAATCCTTTTAAGGATGAAGAAGAAAGTACAGAGTGCACTGTGTTACACTTTGCCTCCTCACCACTACACTCCCACTTCACTCCTTCCTACATTCCCTTCTTTAGGCATAGAAACCCACACCACAGAGCCATGACTTGATAACATCTGCCCTTGCTCTCACACCACAGCCAGCAGCTTACAGCATAAGGGCATCTCACCAAGATAGTGCAAAGCCCCTTTTACCTAAGCAGCTGACACCATAGCAACTGTGGATGGCACCATTGCTTGCCATACTCATGCACTTCAGTTCCACACCAATGGCATTACTCCCACATATCATACAATTCCCTTATTTTCTTTTTCCTCCAATTGCAGAACTCCTGCTATTGTGCCATCACTCATCATCCTATCCCACATCTATCACAATAGTTGCTCAGCATTGCCCTGCTTGCATGGACCAGGCCAGTTTTCATCTTGCATTTCCATACCTAGTAACCTGGCTGGCCCTAACACTATTCAGATGGAGTTCCAACTTATGTAGATAGTAGCATATAAACCCCTCCATTGCAGCCTTAGACCCCAGTCATTCATTGATGATTCTTAGCTTCTTACCCCCATGAGCTATTGACTAAGGGTCTCTAAGGCTAGCAATGGAGGTACATTATTGTACCAACCTTGTAGCTCCCCTGTATTATAAAAGGTCCATACTACTACATGGGCCTAGGTGTCAATGCACCACCTATATGACTCCCCCTTGACCTCCCCTTCTACACTTTTGCCCTTATGTCAGTTGTGGCTAAGAAAAATCCCTATCCAACACTAGGACTCAAGCATTTCATTATGAACAACTCTTATCATCTTCACTGCTGCTCTTGCTGCCCTGAAGAACCCCTCCCTCCTTACAGGAGTCACCCAGAAAAAATCTATCCTCACATGCTTGCAAATCCCAACACCAGTCAAGGGAGTAATGAATGAAAGAAGCACAAGCAAGGGTACACACTCGCTTCCATCACCCACTGAAAGAAAGAATTCCAGATTGTCATTGCCAACCAACCCCCATGCCTTTGAGAATGAGCAATAATCAGATGAAAGAAGAAGAAAGTCCACTCGGCCTAGGACTAGGAAACCAAGTGTTGCCATTGCTGGCATGATCTTGTACAAAGATGCACCAACCCCACTCCAGCCCACATCAATGCCTCACACCTCACCTCCTCTCTCCCCTCTCTTCCTCTCAAGCTGGCATACCAGTAGCAGCTGCTACCTATACTTGCAACCAGGCAGATAACAGATCAGTCCAGAATGACAATGGTACCATCACCTCTCTTATGGGCATCCATGACCTCCACATGGAACAATTGATCCAACACTTGCTGGACATGCACATGATAAGACCCCTCTGAATGCTGAGCCCAAGAGCCTCTAGCAATCCCTCCTTGATTGCGTGAACACTTGTGGAAGTTGCATATGCAGGGCAAGAAGCCTTTTCAGTTGCATCCCCTCTCCCCAGCCTTTGAACCTGGTGCCACCTAAGACAAAAGAAGGATTATGCTACTGCACCCTGGACAGGAAGCTGAGAAGTCCAGGAGTGCCAGTATTGCCCCAGGCAGCAAGCTGAGAAGCCTGAAGGCCAGTGGTAAAAGAGCTCTGGGTGGCAAACTGAGAAGCCCAGGGGCCACACACCAGAAAGAAAGAAAGGATACCCTGCCTTTTGCAGGGCACAACGCATGCCAGGACTGGCACCATCTCTCCTCCCCCATCATCCCTACCCAGGTCTACCTCAACAGGGCATCCAGTTCTGTGCACACTGAGGGTCTACCTAGACAAGGCACCTGCTTGACTCATGCCCAACCTAGCTTCACCTGCTAGCTTGCCTAACCAGCCCCTGAATGACAAGCTACCTCTGGTTTGCCCCTCCCATTTTGTGATCAAGTCCATGACTTGAGTAGCAGGTTCTGGAACACCACTCTCACCCCATTGCTGAAGAACCACAGTGCAGCCCCAAGCTACACCACTGCCAGTTATCAGCACCTGACACCTCCCTTCCTATGCCTCCTCCTCCCTCTCTCCACATCACTTGCCTCTCCTTTAGAGCCCACAAAGAACAAATGATCCCTATAAGTCCAGAAGGAAAGAAGAACTCTCTGCAGACAGAGCTGCTAGGGTCTCTGAGTAGCAGAAGCAGCAAAAGTGATACACCAGTAGTCAGCCAAAAGCTACCTGGAGTCCAAAACAAAAGCAACAATACCTTCACCCCATACCAGTTGTCCACTCAGCAAACAAGAGACACACTCTCCTCCTCCCCCTCTTCTCTTCCTCCTGACAGCACTCCCAGCCACCCTGAATGGAATACTTGGGTTCTAACAGTCTTAGCCATCACCTCCATACCAAGGACCAACTGAAACAACCCTTAGGCGGGGCTGCTTAGTGAGCTGTGTGACAGCGGGGTAGTGACAAGTGACAAGAGCTACAGGGACCCTGATCGTCGACTGAGGACTAAGGGGAAAACCCAGAATAACTCGAATGAGGTTTCTGGGGCTCAATTGCGGCCCTATATATAGGTTACAGCGCTATTTGTACGTATTGTGCCGTAATACTACATTAAGGTACTTTAGGGCGAGTGTGGGAACGAGGGGGTTACGCTACTGGCCAGGTAC